>SSNS01000347.1:368243-567830 GCA_006937985.1 Aphyosemion australe
ATATATATGATATACATATATATATATATATTGGAAGTATATATGGAAAATAATATAACATTGCTGTACGGAACCCAATGACCTGTATTCGATAGTGACTGTTCTCTTTCTTTCTCTTTCTCTCTGTGTTGGACCTTTGCGTGTCTTTTGCTGTGCGCTGTGTGTAACGTAGTGGTGGGGCGGACTCACTAAAGGAACGTGTGCGTCTCTAAAGGGACTCTTCACAGGTTAATGGGTCCAAATCTCTCTTTGCCTCTTCTCCTCTTCTTTCCTTTTTCTCTTCTCCTTCTCCAAATTTTTTGACACGATGTAGCTGTTACTTCTCTTCCTCCTTCTGCCTCTATCGCCTTCTGTATGACACTATGTAGCCTAGAGAGAAAGATTTAATATGACGAGTGTGTGTGTGTGTGTGTGTGTGTGTGTGTGTGTGTGTGTGTGTGTGTGTGTGTGTGTGTGTGTGTGTGTGTGTGTGTGTGTGTGTGTGTGTGTGTGTGCGTGTGTTTGTGTAAACCAGGGCTAGTCTGCAGTATGGGATTATGTGCTTGAAGAGGCTCAATTATGACAGGAAAGAGTTGGAGCGCCGAAGAGACGACAGCCAACATGATATGAAAGGTACTTCTTAAATCTTGTACACACACACACACACACACACACACACACACACACACATTTTCATGCCCATCAGGCCAGAGTACCATCTAGTGATTTTTATGTGATAGTGTTCATTTGTACTTGCCACTAAAACAGGTGCTTCTTCAACTGTCCTGTGATCTTAAGCCCCTCTTGAGTGTGGAGCGGTCCACACACGCGCTGGCACGCACTTTTAGATCCAGCAAACCCTCTCGCCCTTTTGACCTTGAGCTAAGCACATGAACTTGACTCAGCTGTCGTGTCAAATCAGAATCCTGCCCCGTTTACACGCACACACACACATGCACACACTCCGCCTGTTCTAACTTGGAAAGCTTGCTGACAGCTGTGCTTTAAGTGAACAAAGGGAGTGTGCTAGAGAGCTGACACCATGTTGATGTGCACATTACCTCTTTATCTCTTTGACTCTTGTATTTACCAGTCATAATGTATAATAGGCTGATTGTTTTTAGAGTTTCATTAACTTTTTTATTTTGCAGATATTTTGGTGTGGACCAATGAGCAGGTGATCCACTGGGTCCAGTCCATCGGTCTAAGGGAGTACAGCGGTAACTTGTTGGAGAGCGGCGTTCACGGGGCGCTCGTCTCTCTGGATGAGACCTTTGATTACAGCAGCCTAGCGCTCATCCTGCAGATCCCCATGCAGAACACACAGGTAGTTATGGAGGAAAACACGCCTCACAGCCGGGACCACTCATTGCCTAATGGCTGAACTGATTCAAGGAGTTTACTCCATCCTGTTTGTTTAACAAACTAATAAACATCTGGATGTGACAACTGGAGTATTTCTGTTTTAATGACAGCTCTTCATTAGTTGATTTGGCTTGAATTCATGTAGTTTGGTCACACCTCATCACTAGCATTTACTTGTCTTCACTTCCTGTTTTAGCTCAGGCATAACCCTTGTTTACTCAAAATTCAGTCAATTCTGGTCACTAACCTCTATGTAGAGGTTTAATGGTGGTTTACAAGTGTTCACTGGCCTTGTTTCATGTATATTCACTTACACGGTTTCTCTATGTCCTCCTCACAAAAACAAATCTTTTTTCAGGCACGGCAGGTTCTAGAGAGGGAGTTTAACAACCTGTTAGCCTTGGGAACAGACCGCCGACTGGAGGAGGTGACTTAGCAAGCACCTCATTTTTTATCAGAAACAATGCACCTTGAATGAAAACTTTAAAAAATGAACAGCATCATCGTATTTTCTCCTCTCTGTCGTCGTAGAGCGGGGATGATAAGTCATTTCGACGCTCTCCATCGTGGCGTAAGAGGTTTCGGGCTCGTGAGGGAGGGACAGGTCTAGGGATGATGGCGGGCTCCATGGAAACGCTACCGGCTGGCTTCCGCATGCCCGCCATGTCCTTGCCACCTTCTATGAATTTGGCTCCCAGGAAACAGCTTCAGCCTGAAGGTTTGTCCCGATAAAAAAAAGCTCCAGTCCTGTTTTATGTTTTTCTGCTGTCTGACTAGCTGCACGTCCTCTTTGTTCTGATGTGCCCAACACACGCCCTACCACGCCCTCTGCAGCTCCTCCCCCAGCACCCCCGAGACTCGACCCCTCGGCCGTGCGGACCTATTCCTGCTAACTGCATTTGACTTACTAACGGTAGCGCTAATGCTAACAGGTAAGCTAACAAAACAGTGAAACTGCAGATTGGTGGATTTTTAACCAGCTGTGTGTCACTAATTTTGACAAATAACTGCACCTTTGATCTTGAAATTACCCTGAAATAAAATATGTAATGTTGCATTACAACGCTTTAAGATACAAACGAAACTCAGTATTTTGAAAGGAAAGAATGGGTTTAAGTGGAGTTCTGTTGGATGATTTCAGTGTTTTACCTGCAACAGTCTGATCTACTTCTAAGGTAGAGTGGTCATTTTAAACAACTTGAAATACATGCACAAATACATTATCAGAAACTTGAAAACAAAATAAAAAAACTGTCCATTCATGAATAAACAATGTTCAAAATCCACAACTGCTGCAAACTAGTTTTATTTTATTTTTTATAACAATGATCTCTTGGAGCTTCTTGGGTTTCTGCTCAAATACATTTGCGTGTTCTGCATTCTGCAATCTTAATTTGATCCCATTTGCCTAATGTATTTCCTGGATTCTGTCTTCCAGTGCATTCTCATTACCTATACGGACACATGCTTGCGGCCTTTTGAGAGTGATATGCCAAATCTGGAGAGGACAAATCCTGGGAACGCCGGCAGAGTGAGGCCTCTCCTCTGTCGCCCAGCCTTACCTCCCTCCGTTCATCTCTCTCCTCTCCTTCGGACACGTGCAATACAGTGGGGCAACTCTGACCTTTGAACTCTGAGAGTGCCGATTGGCTGCACTCGCTGCTGTAAAGGAGGCTCGTCCCGGTCTCGCCCCGTTTACCCCAGTGCTCCCAGTAGCCTTGTTGTCGTGGTGTCGTGTCCCTGCTCTCCCTATCTCGGCTGTGGGTCCTTGTCCTGGTTCTAATAGTCTCAACGTGGCAAAGACCGCACAAATCTTCCTGTGTTAACACAACATGGTGTTGAATAGTGTGAAAAAGATTCAAGAGGATGAAGACGAGTTACTTTGGACTGAAAGAGCAGAATACTTGTATAAATGGCAGTTTTCCTCTGCACAAAACCCTTCTACCGGTTATGCAAGGTATTACTCATCTATCGTCTTTGTACATAAAATGGATAACTTATGTTTTTTATAGAAATATTATATATATGATATACATATATATATATATATATATAATGGAAGTATATATGGAAAATAATATAACATTGCTGTACGGAACCCAATGACCTGTATTCGATAGTGACTGTTCTCTTTCTTTCTCTTTCTCTCTGTGTTGGACCTTTGCGTGTCTTTTGCTGTGCGCTGTGTGTAACGTAGTGGTGGGGCGGACTCACTAAAGGAACGTGTGCGTCTCTAAAGGGACTCTTCACAGGTTAATGGGTCCAAATCTCTCTTTGCCTCTTCTCCTCTTCTTTCCTTTTTCTCTTCTCCTTCTCCAAATTTTTTGACACGATGTAGCTGTTACTTCTCTTCCTCCTTCTGCCTCTATCGCCTTCTGTATGACACTATGTAGCCTAGAGAGAGAGAGATTTAATATGACGAGTGTGTGTGTGTGTGTGTGTGTGTGTGTGTGTGTGTGTGTGTGTGTGTGTGTGTGCGTGCGTGTGCGTGTGCGCGTGCGCGTGCGCGTGTGCGTGTGTGTGGACGGTAGTTTGAACACTGTAGCTCATCCCTGTTGGTTTTAAACTCAAGATAAAAAGTAAGAATTGCTGCTCAACATCAGCCAACGACACACACACAGCTCTTATTATCAGACTTGTCTGATGTTGCTCCATCACCTCCCGTTTAGTTTCCACGGAGACGAGCCAGCGATCAGTCTCATCCAATGAGAACACAGCATATGAACTAGTGAACTGCTGGATGGCTGTACAATCTTATTTTTTATTTATTTGACAGTTTTTTCCAAGGTGTCTCAAAGATGTAATGTGCTATGTGGCAGCTATGAGTACTGTGTCTTTATTCCAGGTGTGAAACAATGCTGACAAATCAAGATTTTATTATTTGGCTATCCAAAAAGAAAAAAAAGTACTGTATTTATGACACTATGTAGACATGAGTAAAGCTGTTTTTTAAAAAAGAAACTTGAATTTTTGCATTCCTTTAAACGTTTTTCCTATTGCTCATCACTGAAAGATGAACATTTTTGGAGGTTTTTGCATGTGTTTGGTAGATTTGGAAGATTCTCAGTCGAAGATGGCCGCCACAGAGTATTAACCACAAACGTGATGTTAGATCAGTCAGTTTTATAGATAATGAGCTCAAATTTGCTCTGGCAGTATGAGCGTTAACAGGCCACACAAGGTTTTGCATTATTATGTGAGGTTGCAGATAATGTCATCTTTAAGATTTGAGGTGATGATTTGAATTAGTTCAAGATTTCCTCAGACAGGATATTGAAAATGGTCTTTATTGCATGAATTCAGCAGAAAATATCACTTTTCAGAACATCTACAAATACACAACAATCATAGTTATAAAAGTCAAAAATAAGTTAGCAAAGAATAAAAAATTGAATGTCAAAAACCACTCTGTAGAAAAAGGGAACGTATTTACAACACTAGCATTCATAACCTGTTTAAATTAAGCAGATCTTGGTCAAAACTGCCATGGTACATATTGGCCCCACAAATAAAACTGTTCTTAAGCATAAACTCACACAAAAGGAACAAGGGAAAGATTTTGAAAAGAGGAAATATTTTAAAAATGAAATCAGAACCAGCCTTTATTATTTCTCTGGGGTTCTGCTGCAGAAACACTGGGTTTTGGGTTCATGCAGCTAAGTCATTAAATCTACGTTTCTGCAGCTCTGACACATCGCTCCAGACCACAGGATAAGGGAATTTTTTAAAAATGGAAAAACGGCCTTATTGTGAAAGGAGGAATTCAGTTTACCGTCAGACCCTCAGATCAGCAAAGTTACAATTCTAATCAATCACAAATATTTGGCATAAGACAAAACACTCAAATCAGTAGACGCATAACAATAAAAACTAAGTCACCCTTTAGGATTGGTTGTCAGCCTTCATTACCAGTTGCGTATGGTTGAGTTTGGAGGGTCTATTTGGGAATGTCTACAGGAAAGGCCACAGATACATCCCCTCCAGTGATGCTGTCCACTATGGAAGTCAAGGCACGCATGTTCCCCTGCTCAGGAGATTCAGCAGCACTCAGGAGATCTGCAGAACGAGAGGGAGAGTGAGGCCGAGTCAGACCAGAGGAGAAGGTAGAGGAGTCGTCTGATGGTGCAGAGATTTTGAAGAGTGCTCACCCTCACTGCTGTAGCTCTGCGGGCACTGCTCTGGAGTGCTGCTCCACTCTGGGCTGCTGCAGCAGGTGCTGCTGGAACTGGGCTCGCTGGACGATGACACCTGTTACCACGGAGACACACGCAGAAGTCGCTGTCAGTCACTGTTCCACCACAGCTCAAAAGCCCACAGAATGTCACACACACACAGCAGATATTTCATCACGTTTCTCCTCAGGGAAAAACAACATTTCTATCAGAAAAGTTTGTTTTTCAAGTTATTTTAAGACACACAACTCTAAATAGGACTTTAAAAACTCAACATGCACAAAATGATTTACTTTATTGTTTAATCTAAAAGTCCTAAAGTGGCTTTTAGAAGGAATGAAATCCTCAAAGTCCCACATTCTTATTTGTATTTCTATTTTTAGCTCAGTCACCTTCATTTCCATCATCCTCTCAGCCTCTTTTATACCACAGTGTGTTTTTATCCATGTCTCTGCTAAAACCTCCCGCCATCCCATTTTCTGTCATACTCACTCTGGGCTGGGCCGGGCTGGGTCGGTAGTGCAGTCCCGTCTGTCCTGTCTCAGTGTCCTGCTGGTTGAGGGAGGACACCAGCGCCTGTAGCCTCTCGATGTACTGTATGGCGCTTCGCAAAATCTCCACCTTGGGTAGCCTTTGGTTGGGGTTCATCAAGGTGCTCCTCTTCAGAGCATCAAAGGCCTCGTTCACTTTCTTCAGACGTCTCTTCTCCCTCAGCGTGGCTGCTCTCCGGCGGTCCATGGTCACCGTCTTCCTTTTGCAGAGCTTACAGGCCCATGGTAGGCACTGACCGGGGCAGTGCTGCTCAGACTGAGGTGACAGGCTGGATGGAGAAGCTTTTTCTTCTGTTCCTGCCACGCCGACACCAACGTTGCCTGAAAGACTCCCGCACAAGCCCATCATGGAGTTTCTGTCCTGATAGCCAGCTTGGTCGTACGCCCCAGGCAGGCGAGAGGGGAAGTAGCTATCTCCACCTTCATAGAAGCGCTGGTCAGGGAAGAAGTAAGGGTTGGTCTCGAAGAGCTCCATGATGGACAATGTTCTGATCGCAATGGGCAAAGATCCCTGTTTCACTTGGATTTGCTCTTCAGTGAGCGATCTTCAGTCCTTCCTCTGGGGCGTGTGTGTTGGAGTGTACGTGTGCGTGCCTGTCTTCCTCCTGGCCCGAGTTTGCAATGAGTGGAAGACGTGTGGAGAACAACTGGTGTGGAGCAACTGTAGGCTGGCATTTAAACCCCTCAGCCTTCTGCAGGATCACTGGGTTAAATTTAGCACGAGCCCCAAGAAACCTGACACGACGTTTAGCTGTTGCTGCACATCTACGCTTCACGTCTCTGTTGGGCCACGCTCTCCAGGGCTTTATGACCCATTCATGTGTTTGCCCTTCTGTGGGTTTGTGTGCTCGTGTCGGTCTTAAGAAGCTGGGATATGATCGGGTTGCTGTGGAAATAGAGGCTATAAACTCAGATCAAAGATGTCCGTCTTAATGAGTTAATCCCAGACTTACGCCCTCCTCCATGACACTACACATAAAGTGTGCTCTTCCATGGGGGGTTGGGGAAGCTGTGTGGTCCTCAGACAGCTGTCACTTCTACAGGAACTATTATTAAGTAGTGGCAAGAAGGGCCCAGAGATATTTGTTTTCTCAAAATAAGGTCAGAAAGGCAATGTCAGGTTCATAGCATTCACAGGAGTGACTGATAATGTGGAAACTCATGTTGCTGGATTTTATTTTGACATTCCGTGTACACATCCTGTACTTTCCCGTCGATAGCCTGGTGTGATGCAAGTGGCCATCTGAGCTTCTGGACCAGGCAGGTCTGGGCAAGCACAGTAAGTCGAGACCTAAGCTGACGCTGGCTGGTTTTTGTCACAGAAACCCAGCGACAATAATGAAACAACCACACAACCATGCTGTCCTGACCTTCTTCAGCCAATCGTTAAGTTAGCCAAGCCAGCGAGTGTTAATCCTTCAAGGACACGGCTCGCCTCATAGCTCACAGGCTAAATCTGACTGCCTTCCGCTGGTGAGGAGGAAAAGGCCGAACACGAACTTCTGTCAGCAGAGAAGTAGGGATGATAGGAGCAGTTTGAGATGTGTTACATCCTCTTGTGTATATCACAAACCATGGAGACATCCCAGCCCTGTAGAGGAGCGGCTTGCTGGATAAACTCTGTGGGGGTGTTTTGATTGGTGCACAGACCACTACCAAAGACACATCTAGTTAAAGGTATAGGTCAGATGTTTGTTTCAATGAAAACTGATGAACTTTTCAAGACAAAAGGCAAAATCTTCAAGTCCTCACGAGCCACAAAAATGGCATTCTTTTATTTGAAGGAATACAAAAAGTCCTGAAGTTGGCTTATTAGTAAAGATCTGAACATAAACATCAACAGCCTGCTGAAGAGGCTGATTTCCACCATTCTAGAAATGCAAATGGGGTCCACACAAAATCTCTCTGAGAGCCGCAAATCGCTAATTTTTTTATCTTTGATGATTTCATTCAAGAAATAAGTTTAACATAAAATTTTAGTGATAATAACTATTTAATTCTGTGCTTCTTTTTGATGTTTATGAGGTTTATGAATTCTAGTTGGGTGAAAAATACACAAAAACTCTGATTTTAGGAAGTTAAAATAACCCAATTATCAGAAAGCACTTCTTGTGTTATTTTATAAACGTTTACACCTGCATACGTACCACATGTTTAAAACAGCAACTCCAGATGAAATAAATAGGTTAACAGATTTGGTTCATGATTTAGCAAGAAACCAGTCAGTTTAGTCTCTTTCTCACCCTTAATGCATAATGAACATGTATTAATGATTTATGTTATGGATCAATTAATTAAATAAATCTATAAACTATTTATTAGCCATTTATAAGGGAATCTTTATTTTGAAGTGGTGCCTCTAAATAAATCTCACATTAGTTTATTACATAGAATTCTGTGGTTATTTGCATTTGAAATTAGCTGTAAGCTAGCTACTGTAGCACTTCTTGTTGGTTTACAGAACAATTCTACAGGAATAACCAGAGAATGTGAAACTTTTGTAAGTGTGACTCTTTAAAATAGCATTAGCACAAACTACTAATATCCTTTTGATGTTAGAATTGTTGTAAACACTTTAAAACTGATTCAGAACTCATCTTTATTTCTCCAAGCTGAGGCCATTCTAAGAGCTGTCTGAGGAAGGTGAAGTCATTCATTATTAATTATCTTTCCACAAAACCAAACTTTAAATGATGCAAACTATCTATGGACACATATTAATTAGAGGTTGAACGATATTGTTTTTCTATTGCTGATATGTGGAGGTCACGTTCAGCCGATAAATGATGTGCTGTTGATGTTTTGGGCCGATGTCTAGATGTTTTCCACCTTATTAGTATTCTAAAATGTCACAAATCAGTTACTTAATTTAACCAACTGTTAAATCTTAATTTAACAGTTATTAAAATCAGACATCTAACTAAAGTTAATCAAACAAAACAATAATCGACCAAGTATTAAATATTCAAAAGTAGTAAATAAAAAGACATTTTTGTTGAAACATTTTTAGAACATTTATTATGCAAATGTTAATCAGGAACGTAAATATACATCTAAATTAAATTCTGCAGCAGCACCAGGCTGCCCAGAGATGTGCCTGACTTTAAATTGACTTTACTAAGGAAGTACATTGGCCGATATATTAAAAAAATGGTAAATATCGGCCCAATATATCGATCTGCCCCTGATGTTTCTAAAAGATAAAATTAGGAGCCAAAAGTAAAGTTTTGAAGCAAGCTATTACACTGCTATGTCTCTTGAAATGTGAAATTGTTTAAAAAAAGACTGAACTTTGCATCCTTCTGACTAAAGATGAGGTTAGCCTTCTAGTTTGTAATGAGCACTCATGGTTCATGACTTGTGTAAAATTAACATCTGTGAAAGGCATCATGTCTAGTGGTAAATAAGCCTTTAGACACGACGTCCTGCTTATCTCAACCAGTTAAAGCTGAACTTTACACATGATAAGCAGGATGGTCTAGTAAGTAAAGAGTGGTGGTTTAAAGGACCTGCAGTCAAGACCTTCAAAACATCAGATGCAATTTGAAACTAAAGCCCAGAGCTATTAAACCACAAGCATTTCACAGGGAAAGTCAATAATACAGTTGATGTTAGCTCTGTTTGTTTGTGGAATTAAATCGCAAATATGCATTTTAAAAACACCACCTTTCAGTTTTTATTTCAGCATAGATTTGAAATTTGATTTAGTTTATTAGTCTAGCTGGTCTGCAGCATTGTGACCTTTGGGCCACACATTCAAAACCCTTGGTGCAGAATTAGAATGAAAGTTTTAAAAGCTGTGCGTACTGTGGAAATCAAAACAGACTCTACAGTTTCTATTATACTCTAGATGAGTCCGAGTTTGTTTATAAAGTCAAATTCTTGCATGAACATTTTTCGTGTGTCCTCAAGGTTTTTTAAGTGATTTTATTTTGAAATTGACCCTTTGTATTTTTTTTCTTTGTAAAGTAACAAAACCCTGTTATCCAGTAAAATGAGTCAACTCAAAATGACCCAACAGAAATCAAATCAAGGTTAGGTTTTCACATCAGATGATCTTACTCTGAAACATGAAGGATGGTGGGGAAAACCTTCTTATTTTGTGAAAAGCTCAAATACTGTTCATCTGCTGTCTGAATCATTTCTTTTTGCTCATCACTGGTTGAACACACTTTAAGCATTTCAAAACACACCACACACTTTTTACCTATTTCAATCTAAATAATATTTGGCTTCTTTTAAAATATGATGTCAATATGAGGCTAATGATGTTGGAACAAATATGTTATTTTGACAAACGATACCAAAATACAACACTGGCTCATCCCTTGAGTTAGAAACTTTTTACCTGGAGTTTTGTGGCCTGAAGAAAGGTTTCATACCAAACCCCACCAATGGTTCTGATTTTAGTGTTCCAATTCCAGGTTTATACAAGTTCATTTGGTTTTAGGCACAGCTAAATGGAACAAAACCTTTTGATTTCACATATTTTTATTTACCTCCAATTTACCTTCACTTTTTAGTTTTAAGATTGGTTATGGTTAGGGTTCACCAAAAAGTGAAGCTGTTAATGTCAGTAGATGAAATGAGGGAGATTTTTCAGCTCTGGACAGTCACTTGGGGATCACTGGATGTTTGTGGTCCAGTCTTGAGGTTTAGGGTTCAAATTTGGGGCTGGAGCAGATTGTTGCAGTTGGAGCTTGGCACAGGCCTGCCGTGGGCTGTCAGGTTAGTCTGTGATGGATTGTCACTGATGGTGGAGGGAGCACAAAGACGCCTGTGTTGGACTCTGGGGTGCAGCGGGGAGGGGGTCTGCAGTGTGTCAGAGTCAGTCATAACCCTCTGTCATCTTAACCCATTGTCAGCAGAACTACAGATTGTGTGTGTGTGTGTGTGTGTGTGTGTGCGTGCGTGCGTGCGTGGTGTGTGTGTGTGTTTGTATCATCAAGGATTGCGCCGTCAGTGGGCAACACTGTTCCACTTCTCCTCGGTGACAAGCAGCAGCACATTGCAGGACAGCTGAGGATAGGGGGAGGGGGGGAGGGAAGGATCAGTCCTCCTCACCCCAGGTTAGCCTCAATATCATCACTGACCCAGAGAACCATCATCTGAGTGCTGTCGGAAAATATCAGATATGAAAGAAGAGAGTAGCATAACAACAGAGCCAGAGTGTTAATCAAAGGTGGATGAAGTGGGACATCCGTTCAGTGAGCTCAGATATCAGACCTCATTTTGTGGGTCATGTCATTTTTTATTTTCAGAAGACGTGTGAAAGCCTCTGTTATTTAATCACAACAATTAAAGAAATCCAATCAAAGTTGCGCCGAAATGGTGGTGGGAAGAATGAACATTTTGAGTCCAGATGTTCTGATAATGTTTTAAACAAATATGGAAAAGATTTTTGACAAATTATCTTTGTGATACAACCCAAAGGAGTTCAAATGAAGGCAACTGGACTTCTTTGGTTTCTTGAAGATGTTTCGCTTCTCATCCGAGGAGCTTTGTCAATTCTGATTGGAATATGGGAGGGTCAAGCTTATAAACTGTAGCTGTCTACTGTTGCTTAACGAGTAGAAACTATCTATGAATACCCCTCCTCCCTACCTCATGACGAGGGCAGCAGTAGCTCAGGAGGTAGAGCTGGTTGTCCAGTAATCGTAAGGTTGCGGGTTTGCTCCCGGCAGAGAACGCTGCTGTTGTGTCCTTGGGCAAGACACCTAACCCATGTTACCTGTTGGTGGCGGTCAGAGGGACTAATGGTGCCTGTGCTCAGCAGCCCCGCCTCCATCAGTGTGCACCAGGGCAGCTGTGGCTATATTGTAGCTCATCACCACCAGCATGTGAATTTGTGTGTGAATGGATGAATGATACACTGTAGAGTAAAGCACTTTGGAGTCTTCTGACTCTGAAAAGCACTATACAAGTGCGGGTCATTTATCATTATCATGAGTCGTTAGCCTCTATTGTGTGGGAGTCATATTGATTAGATGCAGGAGGGTGTGACCTAAATTGAAACTGTTTGGGAATCAGATTCAGAGTTGTATTATTGGTGCGGGAAAGGTGAAACCTGAGTCATCCTCCCCTATTTAATGTAGGTTTTTCCCATTTGACATAAATAGCTTCCTTCACTCCTCTCTCAAATCATCTATCTTCTCTGTCCAGAATCTTATTCCCAAACAGTTTCATTCTGACCAGAGAAGCTGGAACCTGCACGGTGTATGGCAGACTGCCCAGTTGACATCTGTAGCAGTGAGTAAGTCACGTTGTTCATTGTCCAATAGCAGTGAGTAAGTCACGTTATTCATTGTCCAATAGCGGTGAATAAGTCACGTTATTCATTGTCCAATAGCAGTGAGTAAGTCACGTTGTTCATTGTCCAATAGTGGTGAGTAAGTCATGTTGTTCATTGTCCAATAGTGGTGAGTAAGTCACGTTATTCATTGTCCAATAGCAGTGAGTAAGTCATGTTGTTCATTGTCCAATAGTGGTGAGTAAGTCATGTTGTTCATTGTCCAATAGTGGTGAGTAAGTCACGTTGTTCATTGTCCAATAGTGGTGAGTAAGTCATGTTGTTCATTGTCCAATAGCAGTGAGTAAGTCACGTTGTTCATTGTCCAATAGCAGTGAGTAAGTCACGTTGTTCATTGTCCAATAGTGGTGAGTAAGTCACGTTGTTCATTGTCCAATAGTGGTGAATAAGTCACATTGTTCATTGTCCAATAGCGGTGAGTAAGTCACGTTGTTCATTGTCCAATAGTGGTGAGTAAGTCACATTGTTCATTGTCCAATAGCGGTGAGTAAGTCACGTTGTTCATTGTCCAATAGTGGTGAGTAAGTCACGTTGTTCATTGTCCAATAGCAGTGAGTAAGTCACGTTGTTCATTGTCCAATAGCGGTGAATAAGTCACGTTGTTCATTGTCCAATAGCGGTGAATAAGTCACATTGTTCATTGTCCAATAGCGGTGAGTAAGTCACATTGTTCATTGTCCAATAGCGGTGAGTAAGTCACGTTGTTCATTGTCCAATAGTGGTGAGTAAGTGACGTTGTTCATTGTCCAATAGCAGTGAGTAAGTCACGTTGTTCATTGTCCAATAGCGGTGAGTACATCACATTGTTCAATGTCCAATAGCGGTGAGTAAAAGTCACATTGTTCACTGTCCAACAGCATGCAGAGACAGTTTGAAAGACAACCATAGATTCCACCCCACGACTGAGATCTGTCTAGGTCATGGCCAGACTATATATTAACATATAGGCTTGCCAGGCTATGTAAATGTAGCATTTCATAACAAAAGATGGAATTACAGTTATTAATTATTGATCTGTAACCTAATTTATTGCTATATTGACTGAAACCAGATGATTCTCCAACAAAAAATAGTGATTAAAGATGTGCACACCCATGACAAGAACAGGGAAAGAAATTGGCCTTTTATGTAAAATAAAGGAAGAAAATGTGCAACATTTCAAGTCCTGTTTCTGCGTGTATCTTCACCTGAGTTCTTATGCAGCAGTTAAGAGCCTTTCTGAGAGGTTATGGTCACCATAGTGACAGTGACAGACGCTCGGGTCTGTGCTCTTGGGTACCGAATCCCTACTGTCGCCATGATAACCACACATCCATCACTGGCCTACTCTTGATTCCAGCGAGTTTTATAGATTAAAACACAATGTGGGGGAATCAGTTGAAAATCCTGAAGGGAGACTAAATGAAGGAGCCACGTGTGGTGAATACACCCCTGTGCCTCCAGTGTTTCTGTTGAGTAATGAAGCTTACATAAGCTGCAGTGCAGAACAGTCTGACTGATGCCTAAAGGCGATATGACACTACTACTGCCTGGCTAATCACCAGGAGAATACTCCCATTCATTACCGTTCAGAATGAAGTGCCCCACCTGTGTTTTCACTGGACTCTGGAGGCCTGGAGAAAGCTTTCTAAAGTCAGGGGAGGAGGGAGGAGGAACAGTAGTTCTGCTGCCCAGCCACACTGCTGCTCACTGGGGCTTTTATCACAGAGTAATCCCCTACAACAAACAGAATGGCCGGCATGTGCACATGCAGCTGTCGCCGTCTTAGTGCAAGTGGTGTCATGTTAAATCAGAGGAATGGACTGAGCCCCCTGAGCCATCCGCTGCCCTTCCCTCTGCTGGCATCTCACCCGACACGAGGCTCCAGCACACACAAACACGCACACATGCCTATGTACATAACCCACTTCCCACTCACATACCTCACAGCACAACGTATTTCACTGTAAATAACTTTACTCCAGATAGTTTACACGGCATATCGTTTATTTCTATAACGCCACAGGCTGGGTGATCCTCGGAGCACGAAAACAAAGAAGATCAACGTGTTTGAGAGTGTTTTACTTCATTTAATTATGAAATCACATGACAGAGGCCTTCTGGCACCCAAACAGTTTAACAGCTTCAATATTCAGCATAGCTTCAGAGGAAGTATAATTAAAAGTTGTCTACATCCACGAGGTGATGTTGTGTTTTTGTATCTCGTTCTGATCTGACACGTTCCTGTTGCTCCTTCTCTTTGTTTTTGTTTTTTTTCTGGCTCCGGTGACCTTCTCTCATGTCAACGGTGGACAAATTTAGCAGCCTGGTTTCTGCAGCGACCAAATAGTTGGATGAAAACAAAGGAGGATGTGCGTATGTGTGTCTGCATGAAGGTGAGAAAAGAAAAGCAGATACAATTACACATATCCAGACACAGAAACAGATGAAGATAAACACGATTTAACAGGCTGAGGTCACGTGACCTTACTCAGAGTCGGAGAAAGGGAGAAGACAAATAAAAAAACAGTTTCCACCCTTAAGAAATACCATGCACCATACAGTGGGTCAAGAGAGGATAAAAGGGGGATGTGCAGAGTTATTCTGGGATGTTGAAATGGAAAGGCTGTCGCCATGGAAACATGCCGAGCCTTCACCACTCCCTGGGCAGTGCCATTCTGGAGCTGCCGAGCTCTGGATGCCATGCCTCCAGGGGTGCTGTGACGCACCAGACGGAGCGATGTGATGGTACTGATGCGAGAGTGAGATGAAGGGTTAGGGTCAGCGTGAGTCAATAAGACTGTTATAAACATTTAATGTTCATTACTCAACAGCAGGCAACCCAGCTTCCTACCATCTGATCTTTTCACTGATGTTCATATTCAAGAACCCGTATTTAAGAGTTCTTTGAGTGGTTTAACTTCTTGGTTCCCAAGGATAGACGACCTGGGACCAGGTCATGAGAAGATCTACAGAAACTATGATCGCCAGTAGCATATTCAGCTTTAACTGTAATAAAAGTATTTAAAAAGTGGCAGCTGCTGCCTAAAAATTAGATTTTTCAACCCTATTTGTAGGCTAGTTGAGATGCTTCCCCAGCAGAGACCATTTTAAGCACATATAAACTGGGTGGGGAAGCATAAACCAGTATAGAATGAAAGGCAGGTTATAGTTTACTTTTCACAAACCGTTTGAATTTTAAGCTGTGGTATGAACTATTTTTACCTGGCAGTGTTGGGTTCAAAGAACAACCATTTACAATCAAATAAATGTGCTTTTACATATAAAAAATTAGCGTTATGTTATTGAAAATGGTCTTTAAACATTGTATAATTATGTTCACAGGGCCTGTTTATCCATGTAATTCTTTCAAAAAAATGTAACAAAAATGTTGCAGACTGGAAATCACCGTTTAATGACACCACTACATGTCTTGTATTTACACAAAGCAAGGATCCGAAAAAAGAAACTTTGCTTTATTATGCAGGTTTTACTGGCATGTATTGGCTTCGCTTTGTCCAATCCTGATGAATAAATCTGTTATTTTTTTCTCAATCCTGCCAAATAATCTACAATAAACCGTAGAACTTAGTTGCTGAACGTAACAACAGATCAGATTGGGTCTTCATGACACTAGCTTCATTATAAAATGAAATGTTACTAATATTGGTAATGTTTTTTAAATGTTTTCCCCCAGGAATAAATGAAACTATGGTTTATTGAAAGGTCTAAAGTCTTGGACAGAATAACATGTCAAGATTTTAAAAGGTAAATAAAAGGTTTTATTTATCCTTTAGAGCAGGTAAATTAGGTTTATGTTCTATAGAAACTTAATGAAACATCTTAACTTTATTCAAGACAAATCTAAGAACTTTACACCTGATCCTTTTTTTTAATTTAACTTTAAAAATGACCCACTGTCATCTTGATGAGGGGTTTTATTATATCCAGGTCTCATTTAGTGGACATTCTAACGAGGGACTTTCCACAAATGGAATATTCTCTGAGTAACCAGAACCTAAATAACCCGGTGGGCTTAGGTAGCTGCAGATTTTAGCTTCCAGCACAGCAGAGGACGACATGTCTGCCCTACTTCTCAAGAACGGGACAAAAATAAGTTGAAGTCAAGCGAGCGGCAGAGAAACAATGAGTAAGCAGAGAAGAGATGCAGGTGCTGGAGCTCAGTCAAGGAGGAGAAGACCCGCGACAGCTGGCCTGTCGTGAGGTGAATTATTCTCTTCAGCCGACACACACAGGCAAACAAAACACTTTACTTTCAACCTTTTATTGGTTAACATTTAAACTGTGACGATGCCAAAAAAAGTAGCAAGCTTGCACAAAATCTTTAGTTTTACATCGGAATCTGTAGAACTTGGGAGGTCTGGATCTAGCAGAACCTTTTGATGCTGATAGATATTTATGTTCATTAGCTTTTATACAGTTTCACACCAGCTCTGTGCTGGTTCTAGTCATGCTATTATAGGTTATTACTGATACTGGAGAGTTTTAGTAGACTAAGGCTGAAATTTCTCCACCTGCTGGCAAAAAAATAAAGCACAAGTTAAACCGACGGGGAGGAAGATAAGCATTCAGTTAGCTACGGGTTGCATATCTGCTGCCAAGGTTAGACAATCATTCAAGAAATATATAAATAGATGTTTTTACATATCAGGCAAAAAGCATTAATGAGATCCAGCAATACAATCTTTGCACAAGTTATAACCATTAAAATAAAATCTTCTATTTACAGAAATAATTTCAGGATGGTCACATGGCAGTGGAACGCTTCAATCTCCAAACACTTCCCTCCACATTTGTAGGTAAATCACACATTAGGACTAGATTACAAGTGCAGCCGATCAGGAGGTGGTTTACATAGAAGCTGCAGCATAAATAACTTAAATACAAAATGTACTTTTTAACTTAAGTGTAAAAAATATATTTAGATGTTATAACTGAAAACTATTAGAACAGATCTTGACTCGGGTATACCGGTCATGACGTTAGCAATCAGAAAAAGTTCACCTAAAGACACGTTACTACTTCAGCTGTCATATTGTGCGTTTTAAAATACAATTTAGAGGAATAATATATCTGAAAACACATTACCTTGTGCTGAAAACTCATTTAAGATATATTTTAACTGGTTTTATAAACCTGCAGCTGCTGAAAACAAAAGGTTTGAGACTTGTCTCCTCTTTCTGTCTTACTTATTCTGCATCGTATGACTAGAGATTGAAAGAACTCACAACAAAACCAATGGAAGCTTTTCATTCTACATACCTGCAATGACTCAAAGGTTTGTAAATAAGGACTACAGCCGATCTGTGGAGGAAGAAAACAGTTTAGGAGAAACAGCATTTGATTAGAAATGATGCAACTCCAAAATTATAACACAAAGATTAAGAAAGTGTTTAAACCCTGGAAACAACCAACCAAAGGAACAAAATGGGAAAAATGCCAAAAAGCCTTCATGAATCTAAATGAAAGATCACACCCGCTCATTATTTGTTGAGCGTTTATAAATACGTCTGCCTTGTCCCTTCTTTAACATATGGAAGCAAAAAAATCAGTAAAACAAACTAGTCCAAAGTCTTTTATAGGCAACGTGATGTAAATTAAACCGATTGCTCAAAAACAAGCTTCACCAAGTGCTATAATGTGTTTACTATGTAGATGTTCAGTAAGGTGCAGGTTTATGTTTACTCATCCATAAATATAGGTTTATTTTATCTTTTCCTTTGTTTTACTTGTGTTTCTGTTAAGGTGTTAACCTGACAGCTCCGTGTGTGCATGCGTGCGTGCGTGTGTGTTCTAAAGAATGAATGTCTTGATAACTTTCTGAATAATCTGCCCACATCCCGGACACGGAGCCTGGAACTTATGCAGCCTCCTTGCACACGGGAAGCACGTGAGCAGGTGAGCCGTGCGTCCGTGTATTATAGTTCCGTTACGCGTTCGAACGCGACACAGCTTGCACGGTTCCAGTAATGCCTCGTTTCGAGCGTCTTGCACCTCCATGCCTGAACTCTCCTGGCTCTCCCCTTCTGAAAGCTGGTCATATTTGTTGAACCCAGACGGCCGCGGCCCCTTGCCTTTCCCCATAACCATGGTGGGCACAGGTCGCTCAGCGGTGGAGTGGGTGGGCAGGATGACTGGATCAGACACCGTTCTGCTGCAGTCGGGGACATCGATGCCCGCATCGCTGTCGTCGTCTTCATCGTGGGTAGAGAGAGAGCTGCATGCTGGGATGTCGGGAACAGACAGGGAATGGGCGAGCCGGGGGACATCTTTGTACCAGTTCTTCCGTAGAGCCCAGCAGCGAACACAGTACCTCTGGATCGGGACGTTGTATTTCTTGCACTCTGTGCACTGCCACGCGTCCTGCAGAACAAAGCAGACACAAATTTAAGTCTTTGAAGGTTTAATCAACAAGGACGAGATTTGAAAAGATCCCAACCTGAGTGGAGATCTCTATATCCGTGTCATCGCTCAGACACTGGGAGTCTTCCTCAAGCTCCTCCTGCATCTAAACAAGCACATTTATTTTTTATGTAGGAGACCTCAAACTGAAGAAAATGAAATTAACAAAGGATGGAAAAATCCCTGAATGAGCTCCTACCTCTCGATCTGCCTTCTCCTCTTTTCCTCCTCCGTAATCATCATCGAGAGAGCCTTCTTCTCCACCACTTCCTTCCTCCAGCGCGGCTTCTTTCATTTCCACGCTCACCTGTTCACTCTCACCCTCGGTCAGGAACCAGAGGTCTTCTGTGGTGTCCGACACCACAGCTGTGTCCTCCTCCTGTGCAACAGACAGCTGAATCATCAGTCAGATTACCACCAAGTCATCAGCCACATACATCCTCTATCTATAAATAAAGGCTAAAAAAAACATGCAACATATCTTTTATATTTAGTTGATAAAATAAAATTCTCCCAAATGTATCAATAATTTTGTAAATCTGAATATTTCTAGGTTTTCAGGGAATTTTCTATCAGCATACAAGGTTTCTTACTTGGTTTGTGTGAATATCAGTGGAACCATTGCTTCTGCGGCTGTAGTTGTTCCGAAGATTACCCAGAAACCACCAGGGCAGACCCGAGAGGTCCCACTCGTCAAGGGAAACATCGAGTTTGGGCCGTTTACAGGCTGAGCGTGGCAGGCCTTCAACAGACTCTAAACAGGATTCCAACAGTTAAAGCCCGTCTTTAGTAGCGCTGAGTATGCTGCAGACCGCTTAGTTACCATCATCCGGATCTCGGGGTCGTCTCTGGGAGGGGGTCTGCAGAGGAGGCCGCTCAACCTCAGCAGCCACGCCTGCTTTGACCACACCTCCACACACCTACAGAGAGATGTGGGGGAAAGAAAAAAATGAGACCACAGAGCCGTGACTGGATACTTGGAGGACTCACAGCTCCGTTACAAGCTGGCCTCTAGAGAGGTGGTACATGAAAAACAGAGTGGAGATACATGTACAGACCCAAGAGGAATGGAAGTGGGTGGGGTGGGAATAGTAATAATTAATCACTGAAATAATCACTGATTTGGAAAAACTGAAAAATAAACATTAGGAAAAACTGCATCTCTAGATTTGCTAATCTTAATTTCCTTTTGTAGTGCAATCATTAGTATTTAATGCAAAGAAAACTATTTCTGAAGATTTATTTTAGCAAAAAAAACTACAAAGATTAATTAAGTGTTAAAAATATTTAAAAAAAATTGAAAAATGTCTTAAATGTATTAAAAGCTGAGATCTGTTAACTCGGCAACAGATAATCAGTTTCATAGAAAACAAAAAGCATCTGACTTCAGTCAGAGAGAAGACAAGAATGAAGTAATGGAGAGGACAGCATGGGGGAAGAGGTCTAGGACTGTTGGGCCTTTACTCATCAGGAGCTGAGATCCTCCAATTTGGAGCAGAGAAGAGAACTCTGACAGACAGAGACAGTGACTCTGCCCCCCCATCCACTGGGTGGAGCTGGTGGGGCACAAAGGAGTGCTGTAACAACCACCAGACCAAACCAAGGATGGGGTCGTACAGAGACGGTGCCACTCTGTACAGATGTACATCGACGAAGACAGCAGCCCTCATCACACTCTCCTCAGCCCACACGAGCAGAAAGAAGCTGCTGTAACTTTAGATTAACACGTAGTCGACCGGTGGTCAAGCCGTGCGACTTCTGTGTATTTTGATTTGAACAGCTGTGCTGTTAGTCTGCGACCCATCAGATTTTGTCCCTGAGCATTGTGGGCAGTGAGGTCAGTAAGGTTGAGGGACTCTGTTTCTTCTGAGCACCATGCTTCGGCTTTACCTGACCACGATCCTCCACTCCTCCCTCTACACATTCACGGCGCACAGAAAGATTCTCTGCAGCGTCTGCATTTCAAATGAGACACAGTAACAGACAAAAACAACCCCCCCTTTTAATGAAAGTTGTTTAGACTCTCTCACTAAGGCCTTCAGAAGAGCAGCGACTCCTCAAAGGATCTGAAGGACAAGCTGGGAAATGTCCTTCTTGGGCTATGAAGAATCTCTGCATCCCCGCGTGGACGAGAATTATCAGGAGCTAACAAAGTGTGTAGGATGTCATCTTTAATTTGAAATTTACAAAATGCGTTTACTAAAATCTCATCTTTTCATGTCTGCATTTGACTTTCATCGATGAGTTTTTTTTTAACTGAAAGTTTCCTACGTCCAGCACTTTGTGGCTTTTGTCTTGAAAGGTGCTTTATAAAGTTTTATCTTACCTTTATTTTAATTGACAGACGTAAATTAAACAGTGGATTAATACAAGATAAATCTACACGCTGTGATTGTTCTTCAGTTATTTTGCCCATTAAAACAAATCATTTCTTAAAAAATGTTGACAAATACAAAACGACTAAATGAAAGACTCAACTTACCAGCACTACCAAGCACAACTAAGTACTTCTTGAGCATTTCATACACTGGGCTGCAACATAAAGGTAGTTTAAAGTTAGTTTCTTTATCTAAAATGAACAAATTCAAACATATAACAGCATAAGTGAGCAGGGCTGTTTCTAGTGGAGGTAAATACCTTGGATTTTTGACCGAAAAGCTCTCGACTTCTAGCAGTTCTCCCAACGGATCATCTTGGCAGTGGACAATGTGCTGCCTCTGTTTGTCATACAGTTGCTTCCCCATGATGTACTGACCCAGGTAGTGCATCACCTGCACGTGTGAATGAAAAGGATAGTCATGTTCCACTGTAATCCACTATTAAATGAGTGATGTGTGGTTTGGCTCAGCACTGTAGCAGATATATTGCTGGGACACATATGAGGTTCTTACCTTTTCACCAAACTTTTAATGTGAATTTACAAGATTTTCAAGCATGTTACGGTATCACTTTACAATAAAGGTTCCTTTATTAACGTAATTGTTAACTTCTAAGTGTCCTTAAGGTTAGGAGAAAGGACTGAGGGAGCGTGTCTACTTAGTAATGCATTACATAATATGGTTAAGCAGTTGTTATTGCTTTATTTAATAGTTTATTAATGCATAATAATGCACTAAGTAACGTTAATAAAGGGACCTTTATTGTAAAGTGTTAGCCATGTTACAGTGATGTAGATTTACACATAAATGAACTGAACACACAAAACTCTGCAAAAATAAGGCAAACTGTAGCATAAATTTAAAGAATTTTTACATTATGATTTCTCACAGGTATTCAAAGCATTTCTGTTTTTTCAAAAACTTTTGCCATCTCATTGTGGTACAAGCTGCAGTTTAAAACAGGGTATTTTATCAGACAGCTCACCTCTTTAAGTGTGAAGACATCCTCCTGTGCTCCAGCTACACGCAGAATCTGCAGCAGAGGGGCTTTTGGTTGTACCTGAATGGATAATAACAGAACTCTTTAGCTGTAAATCAGGTATTATGTGATAGAATAGAATAGACTTTATTGATCCCACAGTGGGGAAATTCACTTGTCACAGCAGCACCATCACTCAAAAGGTAATTAGAAGAAGATAAAAAAAACAAGGATACATCTATATACACATAGGCAGTAATCTAGTATTGTAATCCTAGATCACTAAAAAAACACAAATAAAGATAAAAACAGACTTGGTACCAACACTATGCAGCATACTGTAAGAGACACAGACAACAGTGAGAATCCGTTATTGCACAATTATAGGATTCTCACTGATACATTGACTATCATGATTTCTACCTGATTTCCCTCTCCTGGCAGCGTCCTGCATGACGAGCTTGAAGCCGGACAGTGGGCCGATAGGGAGTTCATAGTTAAATAGGAAACAAAATCTGAAATACAAAAGTAACACTAATCAGTTAAAATTCAGTCCTCATTAACACCAAAAACCTGGTTATTTAGTCATGAGTGATTTCAGCATTTAAATGTATACTTTTATGGAGATAAATATGTGGTAGCACTGAAGACTTCAAATAATTTTGGAAATGTAATGTACCAAGAACCCAGCAACTAGACGGCGGCTCGTTTGATGTCGTTACACATCTCCTTTACTTTCCCTTATAGCCCGCTGCTAATGCTAAGTTAGCAGTAGGCCAAAAGCACCAACTGGATCAATAAATCCCATTAAAACACGGCTGTACTTTACTGTCGTATTACTATTTACTGCAACACATGGAAATTATTCAAACAGATGATGCAGCTGTGTAGCAATCACGTGAGCAAATTAAAAACAAAGCTAACGCTAGCTAGCGTACATGGCTACCTGCATCCGTTTTTTTAAATGAACCTTTATTGAACAATGACATTACCTTCGTTTTTTCTTCACAGCTGCTGCATTATTCTACACGCACTGTGGCCTTAATGTGGAGCCCATGTCTCAGAATAAATAAAAATCTTGGGATTTCAACTCCAGCTGAAGCAGAATAATAAAGTCAGTTAAAGGAAATTCAGATTTAAAACTGTGACTTTTGATAGCACTTCCGGAAAAGTGGTGTAATGCAGCGCCCTCTACTGTTGAAAGCAAGGCAGCTTTATTTAACATTTCATACACAATGTGCTGTCATTAGCGCCACCTACTGGACTGGTGCAGGAACAGTAGCTAGAAGATGTACAGTAAAAAATTGGGTTGAAAAAGAAAAAAAACAGACAAAATTCTGTTCCTTTGTTTATTTTTACTTCCCTTGCCATTAGAGAATGACTTCATATGTTTTTATTAGGTAAATTTAAGATGAACATATTAAATATCACACTACAATCATGGAAAAGTGACAAAAGTAGTTCAATGATTTATGACATTGGTTCATTATTAAACCATAACCTACTATTAAAATATTTGTGCTGTGTAACAAAATCAAATAAAGATGTAAACTATTGTGTTGAGAAAAATTAGGTTTGTCTTTTTGCTTTTACTAAAACCTCTGCAAAGGTTTTCATTATTTTCCCCAGGTTTCTTTTTTATCCTGACACAACAGGTGACTCAGAGAGTGAAATAAAATAGTTTTCAGAATATGAAAATCCAAAAAGCATTTTGCTTTGTACTGCACTTATGCTAACACCTGATACCTGTCTTTCCCGGTGGGTGGGTGGACATGTGGGCGTGGGGACTGGAAACAAAAAGCACCTGCAGCTCAAAGGTGGGCACAATATTGGAGTGTGTGTAAAGAGTCTGCAAGACAACATGGTTGTAAGACTGCTGATCATGATGGTCCTGATTACAGACATCTGTGAAGGAGGTGAAATATTCTTGTGACTCCAAATGATATTTCAAGAGGAAGTGCAATAAGTCAGCAATTTTCTGAGTTGTGTTAATGCATTTGTGTCACTTATTTTTCTGGTAGCACTGCTGGAAAAATCAACAGCATATAACTTCCTGCAGAAAATAAGAGAAAAGCGCGGATTGGAGTGTTTTCCAGGAGGCTGCAGCACAGAGGTGGGCGAGGCTGAAGAGCAGACAGATGTGAATCTAGGATATGTAAGTAGACACTTATAACTTTCACTTTTATGCTATAAAACATCTTTACTCTTCTATAAACGCAGCCGTATTTATACATTTTATCTATTTGATATTTGAACATAAGTTTTTTTGAAAGAATTTAAAGTTATAATAAAAATACATTTTTAATTTGCAATTAAAAGAGTAATGATGTTATAAATGTGTTACATAATTATTATGTTAAGAACAAGTAAGAATTTCTTTCCAAAATTAAATGTATGACTCATAAAGTTGTTCAATTTTATTCTTCTTGATCAATACTTCCAAATTCAGTACATTTACATTTAGCTAAACCACTGAGAATACAAAGGTTTCTGGTCCCAAGAACAAAGGCTTCAGCACGTATTCATGCTAAAATGCTGAATTCCTCTCTGTAGGTTTTTACACAAGTGTAAATGTCAGTAGCTATACTGTGTCAACAGGAGGGTCTCAGTGAAAAAGTGGGCCGTGTTCCTACTTAGACGGGTGGGTTTCGGCACCGAGACTCTATCCACGTGAAAACTAAACATCAGGAACAAAGACCACATCCAGAAGGGGGACTTAAGAGCTGCTCTGTTTAATGGAATAAGGTGTAACTTAGTCAAGCATGGCAGTGAGACGTTTACTGTGCTCCTACATACCAGGCTTGCAAAGTCATTAACGTTACTTTGTTGCTTAGTGCACCTGCTGCACATATCAGATGTACCACATGAAAGCCAGCAGGAAGGCTGAATGTGTTACAGTGTTCTTGATAGATTGCACTTACTGTAAGTATGCGGTTTGTTGTATTATGCAAAGTGATATTATGCAAAATGCAAAATTTTCTGAACACACGAACCAAAAATAACCCATAATGAGCGATAATGTGTTCCTTTACAGGAGGAGAGTTCCAGTCTGCTGTACAATCACGCTGTTGGCAAGAAAGAAATTAACTCTGTAAGCTACGGTGATCTGACACTGAAGTCTGGCTTTAAATTAGAAACATTCACAAACTGCTAAAAGATACAAATAAAATGTTTTGTCTTTTGGCAGAAACCTGAGAATCCTGCAAAGGAAACTGTGTCAGATGAAGGATCTGGAATGTGACCGTGAGGGAGAGGAAAAAATGTTGAGTTTCTCCAAAGAGAAATAAAAAAGAAATATGCAAAGACTTATTATAATAAACTACATTTGCATTGATAAAAACAACAAAATTTCTCATATGAACAAGGATCATAAAAAACACATTTAATTTTATTTTCATTTATTATTTTTTTATATTACAGTAAATTTAGTAAAAACATAGATGTTTCATTTTGTGTCCAAGAAAACAGATTTGAGAACATTCTGGTAACTTGTTATTAAATGTTTTGATTAGTTTCAAATTTGTGTCTCCAATATATAAAACAAAAATAAAATTTCAATAACATTTTAAAATATATGTAATGTACTGTGGGTTTTTTGTCCAGTTATATAATCTAACCAATCACAGGTATTATTAGGTATTATATAAATACTTCAATAAAGATATATACTCTTTTTTTTGCTAGATTGGTCTGTTTTTGTAGTGTGTTACTAGATAAATGCATTGTGTGTGACAATACCTTTACTGTCATGTTACTTCTTTATTAGGTTTCTACTTTTATTTGTTTTTATTGGTTACTTTATTGTATCTCAGCTCACTTGTTGGTCCAACTCAGAAACAACAAACACATTGCAAACACAGATAACCTCAGTAAATATGAAATATGCAAACCAATCAGAGGGGCTAGCATGATGTCATCAAGGAGAGGAGAAGATTTTAAAGATTTTAAAGCCATAGACATGAATACGTAGACGCCCCATTGGGCACTGGAGAGCGTAACAGAGTCGCCGCCATATTGGATGGGTCTCCTCACTGTCCAAAGTCAATGCAGAGTGAGCAACTATGCCCATGTTTGTGCAGTCTACGGTTGCAACAACCGGTGTACTATTGAAAACAGATGACGTGGGATTACTATTGACTTTTATAGCCTACCTGATGATTTTATATTTAAATTTTTTTTAATTTATTTTGTTTATTTATATTTGTATTTTAATGATCATGCCATACCATGTGTCTGATTCTGCAAAAAAGCTTGATAAAATGTGTTTTTTATCTGGGTAGCACCTTCCTCAGTAGAAATTAACGCACTGGGTGCGAATGGAGACCCATTTAAGATGGCGGCTCCAATAGGCAGCGCCAGTCCACGTGGTGTCTACGTATATATGTCTGTGGCTAAAGCTCCCACCCCTGCTCCCCCTATCCTTCAGGATGGACCTGAAAGTCACACCTCATACCACACACAAATAGCCTTGTTGTTTTTGATATGCTCCTGCTCCAACACACCTGATTCTAACTGCTGAATTATCTCCTAAACCTTCATCAGGTTCTGCAGGAGCTGCTAGACACTCATTTTAATGAAATCTGCAGTGTTTAAGCAGGGAAACAAACACCTAAAACTGGCAGGAACTCTAGAGATCACTGCTAAAGCTACAACAGGCTAAAACAACAGTCTGATGTAACATAAAGTTGAACGCTAATCACTTAGCTCTAAAACACAAAAGATAAATCCCTTTTTGTTTCCCTTCCTCCTCTTCCACAGTTAGCTTGTGTTTACAGACTGACATTAATTCAATGCAGGTCAAGTTAGCATTCAAGCTAAGTTGGTGTGCTAAGCTGACTGAGGCATCTGCATCACCCTGTAGTGCATGCTGGGAACTGGGGTGCATTCTCCTTTATTGACAGCTACGTCTTGTGGATACAAAACTCTATTGGTCGATGCTTTAGGCTCGTGTAAATGATTTGTTTTGCTGTAGAGGCCATGGGCGGGACTTAAAGAAAATATTAGTTTTGAAAGATTGCCTACTTATATCATTGAACATGGTCAGATAGTCAAATATAAGCGTTACTTATTTCATTTTAAACTACGTACCCCAGCTTTAAGGTGATGGACTGATCGATGGACATTCTCTTTTAGGTTTTTCTGCT
Source organism: Aphyosemion australe (assembly GCA_006937985.1). NCBI lineage: Eukaryota > Metazoa > Chordata > Actinopteri > Cyprinodontiformes > Nothobranchiidae > Aphyosemion > Aphyosemion australe. The sequence continues at coordinate 395,524 of SSNS01000347.1, forward strand.
AGAGAGCAGAACTCAAGGTTTAATCTATTACAGCAAGTCCTCCAGGTCCTGAAGCAGAAAGCAGTCCCAGACCATCACATTACCACCACCATGTTTGACTGTTTTATGGTGTTTTTTTAATCTGAAACGCAGTGTTAATTTTACTCCAGATGTAAGGGGCCACATGTTTTCAAAAGTTACACCTTCGTGTCTTGCGTCTAAAGAATATTTTTGCAAAGATTTTGGGGATCAAAATGTTAGAGAAAGTGTCTTTTTTTTTTCTTTTGTTCAGCAAGGGTTTTGTAGCCTAGAAATTTAGACAAACTGTAGCTGTAAAGTTAAAGTTAAAGTCCCACTAGTTGTCACACACACACTGGTGTGTGTGAAATTTGTTCTCCGCATTTGACCCATCCCATCCATGGGGGGTTCCCCAGGGGTCGATTCTTGGTCCTCTTTTGTTTTCTATTTATCTGCTCCCTCTTGGGTCGATATTTCGTAAACATGGCCTGTCGTTCCATCTCTACGCTGACGACTGCCAGATTTACTCCCCTTTGTGCCCTGATAAAGTTCTATCCATCCAGTCCTTTGTGTCCTGCCTCAATGAGGTGAAGTGTTGGCTGACGGCAAATTATCTACATTTGAATGAGGGAAAAACAGAGCTCATTGTTTTTCAACCTAATAGGGGGACGAAGGGCGTTGACCTTGGCCCTCTCGCTCCCTACTCAAAACTAGTGGTGGAAAACTTGGGGGTGAAAATAGATGCTGGTCTCAAATTTGATATACACATAAACTCCGTTATCCGTTCAAGTTTCTTTCACCTCAGACGTCTTGCTAAGATCAAGCCTGTGTTGTCGAGAGCCCACTTGGAGCAAGTACTCCATGCACTCGTACTCTCTAGGCTGGACTACTGTAATTCGCTGTATGCTGGTCTAGGTCAGACATCACTGCGCCGTCTACAGGTGGTGCAAAATAGTGCAGCTAGGTTTCTGACAGGGACCAGGAAATGGGACCATATCAGTCCGGTTCTGGCTTCATTATGCTGGCTTCCGGTCTGTTATCGTTCACATTTTAAACTCCTGGTCTTTGTATTTCATTTCTTCCAGGGTGGTGCTCCACCCTACCTAGCCACACTGTTAAAAAGACATTCCCCATCACGCACAATGCGCTCCTCTGACCAACGCCTGCTCGTTGTCCCTCGCTCTAGGTGTCGTACTCGAGGGGACCGAGCTTTCTCGATCCTTGCCCCGAGACTCTGGAATCAGTTGCCGCCATCAATAAGGCTGTCCTCGTCTCTGCCGGTTTTTAAGAGTTGCCTGAAAACCCATCTCCTCCATTTGGCGTTCCCTCAGAGTGTTTAGGGATTTTACTATATCTAATTCCCATGTATGCTAATGTACAGTTGATTCCTCAGTTTGTACTCTTTTATATGCTTTTTGTTATTTTAAATTGTTTTTAAGATTGTGTTTTTTATGTATTGTACCTAGCGCTTTGGGCTTCCTGACAGGGTTGTGGAAGGCGCTTTATAAATAAAGGTTTGATTGATTGATTGATTGATCCCCTGGGGGAGCGGTGAGCTGCAGACACAGGTTTAACCTCCCAATCCAACCCGTTAATGCCGAGTGTCAAGCAGGGAGGCATTGGGTCCCATTTTTTCAAAGTCTTTGGTATGACCCGACCGGGATTTGAACCCTGATCTCCCAGTCTCAGGGCGGACACTCAAACCACTAGGCCACTAAGCTGAAAATCCATGTATTTGGGTGACGTGTGCAGAACCAGCGCTTTTCAGTGTTTGGAGGAGAGAATTTTGATTTTCTATCCACGTTATTTTTGAGTAGCCTCATGGAGAAACGCTGATGCTAGCAACATCCGGTGAGATACCAGAAGTAGCACATACTCATTGGTTTGCATTGTGAGGTTTCGTTGCTAGTAGCAGTTTTTGAACATTTTGAACATTTGAAGAGGATTTAAAAAAATATTTACCCCCGAAAAATGTAGTCACGCGCCTCGGGAAGACGTTGCGCTGTTGGCGCTTGTACTAACAACCAGAGAAAATTTAATTTGTAGCTACAAGAGCGATGTTTAGAACATGCACCTCCAGAGTGAGAGAGCGTGCAACTGCGAGCGTTGGTATGGTTCTCACCGCCTCTCCAGAGATGAGGAACCCAGAAGGATGTGGCTGAAAAATCTTAACTTGAAACCACCACAAACTTTATTTGTGTGTTCCTTTCATTTTATTGTGAAAACCCCCAGAGAGGAACACCCACATCCTACTTTGTAGTTGGATATGACAAACCTCCGGAGTAGAGACGCAGAGTAGTAAAGAGATCTGACAGCAGTCTCACAACAACAGGAATTATTTCATGTGTACAATTTTCTGAATAGTTATAATTTAACGTGTGTTTAGACTGCTGTTATTAACCTAAAAGTGCCATCCTGCTGTTTGCATTTCACCTGATGTAGAAACTAAAACCCAGGCTTGGTGATGAGGGATTTAAGGCTCTGACTCGGCTCTACGTCTGCTTTTAAGTAAATAAGATTGTGTCCCACCTCTTTCAACAAAACACCGACAACCTTATTACGATGTAGGTACTGATAAGCCTCAGAGCTTTTAAGATTGTTTATTGCCTCGCTGTCAGACGCCACTGAGTTCAGAAAGTAGCTAAAATGCTACTGTACGTTAGCTTTGGCCAGACTTTAAGATCATCCCCCCACCTCTCTGCTTCAGTAGGCAGACGGAGTTCATGGTGAGTCTGGCCAATGCCTTTAAAGCATTAGATACTAAATGGGAAGTAAATGTCATATGAAAACGCTTTCCTTCTACATAATAAATAAATACATTTGCAATAATATGAATTCTACTACTGCTACTACTAATAATAATAATTATTATTATTATTTGATATTACTATGTTTATTGTAGAAATCAAGTTTCTTGGACTGATACAGGACCATAAAATCTGCTGGAAATCCAAAATAAAGTTAGATAAAAACTGGAAAAGACGATTGCAGTATTTGGTAAAACATGTTTTACGTGCTTAAGGCTCCGTTCCTGCTGTATTCATCTTTAAAGTTACCTTATATAACTTATGGTGTGGAGGTTTGGGGTAATGCTATAAAAGCCATTATATTTATTTCAAAAGATAAACCACAAAAGTTCACAATTTGGGTTTTTGGGAGCGCACAAACTCAACGTTTTGGAGGGGGGCCCACAAGTCCATTTTGCCTTGAGCCCCCAAATGCCTTGAACCAGCCCTGGGTGGGACTGAGCTTTGAAGGTCATCTGAATTGTTTCAAATATGTAAATAATACAGGCTTATAGATTGTTGTTTTATGCCTTTTCATTTTAAAGCACTTTGTTTTGGTTTCTTGGTTTTAATTTGACTGTTTTCCATCCTGTCTTTCTCTGATCTTGCATCTCCTCTAAATCCTCCAGAAAACCCGCTTCCAGGCTTTTTGAGTTTTTCCACTTCATGCGCTATGAACTAAGCAGCTGAAAGTGAATGCTGCAGCCAAGGCAGAGAGGTAAAATAACCGCAGCTCAGCAGTTCAGGGATCTGCACCGCAAAAAGAGCGAAATGCGCACTTGCGCGCCCGCAGCTGTGAGGTGATGTCACCAGGGCACAGATGAACTCCGCAGAGGCAGAGCGCATCAAGCATGAATAAAAGAGAAAGTACCAGAATATTTATGAGAGGACATGAACGATCTCGTGTTGTTTTCTTTTGGTGGCGTGACTTTGTGCTCGCGGTGCGCGCAGAAAGCAGCCTGGAACGCGACAATCAGCGTCTCTGTCCTCTCTGCTCTAAAGAAGTCCTGGTGCGCTAGAGTCCATAGAAATAATGTTATATTGAAACTGGACCTTTTTTCAGGCTCCCCCGTAATCAGAACCACAAAGAAAACCCACTAATTGATTCCTGGTTAAAATGCGTTGTAATGTGCGTTTCTGAACTTTGAGTAAAATATTCTGAGCTCTGCTGAGGCAGAGCGCGTCAGGCGTGTTAATGATTTTCCTTTGTGACTTTAAGAATGTTACTGGGGCTGTGCGCAGGTCAGCGAGAAGCATCTGGAGTGCATGAACAATCGGTGCTCTCCGTACCTGAGGAGACGCTGGAGCGAGCGCAAGAGAGACGCACAGACGTGGAAAAAAGGGTGGAGAAACTCCATAAATAAAGTCTTTTAATTGATTATCTTTGCGGTGTGTGTGTTGTGCCCGGTAGCTGAGTCAGTTACAGTATAATAAATGTCTCCCTGGTGTTTTTCTGTTAGACCTCTCTTATTCCCCTTCCTTGGGCTGCTCAGATGGGCCCCTAGTGGGCGTGGGCCCCTGGGCCAGTGCCCATAATGCCCATTGGATAATCCGGCCTTGGGGAAGACTGCAGGAAAACTCCCCTCCTGGAAAAAAGCAACTTCAGTTTCTTTCATCTCCTTTCCTGCAGCATTTGTTCTAATTAAACAATGATAAAACAGAACACAAGCTTGGGTGCATTTTTGTGGATAATGACTTCTATTTTTCTGTTAAATCACTTCTAATGCTTCTGGTGATGGAGGGTCAGAGGTGTGAACAGGCCTGTGATTAGAAGCTGAGGTGAGGAGGAGGTAGGAGCCTGCTGGCTGAGAGGATGGAGGCCTGTGGCGGTAAGGGGGACCTCCTGCTAAGGCAACTGTCTAAGTCAGTCTAATATTAACAGAACCAGTGTCTTACACATCAGTCTGCAGTGGGGTCTCAGAATCAATGGCAATCTGCACTGTGAAAATATAAATCATACCAGGTTTTATCTGCTGGGAAAATTCCCATTTAGGTTCCAAACACAGAAAGTTTTAGGTGGATAAAGTCTGAAAGCCTTTAGACACAAATTTCTTTCAAATAGTAAAAAAGAAAAAATAAAGAAAAAACATAAGAGCTATTCGGTAGGATGAGAGAACACTTGGCAGTTTTGGCATGTTTTTAGCACCCCGTAGTTTTCGTTAGCAAAAACAAATGTGAAACTTATTTCCTCGATGTGCGTTCGTCTTTTTAACACCTTAATCTAACAGAAATGTCTCCTCAGCCTTCATTAGTGTCTACAGGAGCAGTTCATCATCAAATCAAACAAATCAGCTGTGTTCATGATCTAAAACATGCAGGAAACATGCTGGAAGCAGACTGCAGCGCCAGGCATGTCAGCTCCATTTTCTAAGTTCAGCAGGTGGCGGCCCGCCACTCTGTAGTTGCAAATGCAATATTTTGGCCACAGAGGGCGATGGGGGTCTTAGTGACATTTCATTAACCCTGTAAAGGGACATTTTAGCACATATTCGCTCAAGAAAATGATCTAGAAATATGAAACAGTTGCATAGTATGGCTTTAATAATAAAAAACTATTTAAATGGAACTAAAATATTGTAGCGGCCCTGCCCACTGCCAGAGGCCGTGGGGCATTGTGGGGTTGGGTTAGGGTTCGTTTTGTCTTGTTTTGTTGTGTTCTGCGGGGTTCTGTTGGGTTAGATTAGGTTAGCGTGTTTTACTTTTAGTTAGTGTGTCATTTTATGTCATTTTTAGTTAATGTCAGTTCAGCACTGTAGTTCATTGTTGTATGTCGGGGGATGGGGTGAGGGCTGTTCCAGGCATTAAAGTGTTCTGTGTTTGCTATTTGGTGACTCGTTCTTGCCGCTGCACAACACACCCGCTAGATGGCGTCTGAAACTGCCACAATATTGTTTTCGTCACTGTGTGAAGTATGAAAATGTATGTGACTACAACACGTTCATATTCATTATGACCACTCACCTGATAAAATACCCGGGTCAATTCATTTAAATATTAAACGTGCAAGAATGAAGTAGGAATGACATCCTGTGGTCAAATTTGGGTACTGCAGTCTATTTTTCTAAACAAAAGGTGACTTTCTCACTACCTTTCCGTAAGTTTCATGGCTGTTGCCAGTTACAGATCAGCACCAGAAGATTCTAGATGACAAGTAGGGGTGGGAATGGAAAATCAGTTCTTGTTCAACTCTGATCAATGAAAGGAATAATGATTTTAGCACAATGTGTTAGTGCATTGATTAAGTTCATGAGGTATGTTACAGTTTTAAAAAGGGGTTAAAAGTTTTAAAAAAAAGCTCAGTATGTTATATGCACATAGCTAAATTTACACTTCATAGATGTTTTAAAATGTTCAAAAACTTCTAAAGGTACCTTGGTATAAATTAAAAGCGAGAAAATTTTAAAATTATGTATTTTATTTTGGTTTTATTTTAAAGTGAAGGAGTCATCACCTGAAATTTTCACTTTTCCACTTGAATAAATGTATATAATGGCTTCCTAATGACTTTTCACTTGCTGAAAAGCCGATATTTAACATTGACACGTTTGTTTAGTCTTTCCTTCTTCAACCAGCTCACATGCACCCCACGAGCACGCGCATTCCAAAATGAGAACTTAAGCTCTGGCCTATATGTCGTCACAAAGGCCAGATATAACTAAATATGAGGCCAGCAGTGAACAAACCAGCACAACAAAGCTCATTTCATAACGTGAAACGCATAAATTATGTCTTACCGCTGCTGATCTGTGTTACGGGGAAAAAAAGGTCCACTTGGTTTGTGTATTCAATCTTCACAACAGCATCATGAGCCAATGCCAGGCTGTTTAGCTTGCTTTGTCCCATCTAGACTGTTTACAGATCTCCAATGCCACGTCCCATCATTTTCCAGTTTACGGCGCTTCGCTGAAAAAAGAACTCAACAACAAGCGAGGAAGCCATTACGCACGAGGTGAGGCTCAGGCTTGGGCTCGTATAGTTGGATCCCGTAGGTCACTGCCAGGTCGGGTTCAGTTATAACTTTTGTTATTTTGGAGCAAGATGCTGAAGCTGCTTCCTTCCACCAATCAACGCGCCCCTCAGTCCTGCGCGCGTATGACACAGCCGAAATATCGCGTGTGATCTCGCGAGAAAATATGCCCTTTACAAAAAAGGATCAGTAAAGCACATTTTTAATTTATTTTTCCAATACAATTTATTTTAATGGCCTAAAAGACTAGGACGTAGATATCCACTGTATTATAGGTGATGACTCTTTTAAAGGGACAATGTGTAGTTTCCTGGGGATAGGGGGCAGTACATACAATACATTTCAGGGTAGTTTTACACCATATCACTGTGACTGTCGCTAGTTTAAAAAAATATTACGGTAAATGTTACCTGTCGAGCAGAAAGCATGCAAACTCGGCGTGACTCCTCAGACTTTGATAGTCCTCCAGGTAATTCCATCGAGAGAATGCAATGCCAATGCTAGTTTTCTGGCAGTGCAGGTTCTGGATCTGCTCGGGGTCCTGCACCTGCCGATGACCAATACCACTCGGCCAAAATATACTGCATCTCTTTTTTGATTCTTTTCTTTCACATAGGTTTTGGAAAGGGTTTAGCAGTTTTGTTATTAAATTCATGTATCTTACTGCCTAAATGTTTTCGAACATGGTAACGTAACTTCCATAATTCGTACGTCCAGCCAATCATCTAGTGTTTGTTTGTTTGTTTATTATTGGAACCCCATTAGCTGCAGCAAGCTGCTGCTATTCTTCCTGGGGACCACTTTATACAATTACATAAAATTTTACATAAAAAAAATGCATAAAAGAAAAACAAAACAGCAACAAGTACACTTTAAATACCTAAAACAGAATATCCTTATCCTCAACATAACCTCGTGAATAATGATGATAATAATAACACAAAGTCAACAACAATTTTATTTTATTTATTCTTTATTTAACCAGGAAGATCCCATTGAGATTAAAAACCTCATTTTCAAGGGAGTCCTGGCCAAGAGGCAGCAAAAGTTACAGTTAACAATAAACCATCCCATGATATAGCTTCTCAAATCCTAAGGCATCCATAATGCCACACACCTATATTACATCTTCTATAATAATATGGTTAACTATTTTAAAAATTTAATGAGTTCCTCCCACATTACTACATAAATATTCTTTTTTTTTTTATCTCATTTTAAATGAAATTTTACTCCCATTCTGAGTGATTTGCTTTGATAGACGATTCCACTCATACATCCCTCTATACATTGCTGTATTTTTTAAAGCATTAGATCTCACTTTTGGCAATGTGAATTTACCTCCTTCAGCATGTCTGGTGTCATACACATGCTTGTCCTTACTAAATTCAAGGGACGTATATAAAATGGACGGCGTCTTTGTCACCCTAAGCTTCAAAACAAAAATAAGCAGTGAATATAACAGTCGGTCCTTCACAAGTAGCCAATTCAGCTCAGTGTGCATTTCTCTTACATTTGCCCTGTAATCCCTCTTTAATACTAATCGTGCAGCTCTGTTTTGGATTTTCTGTAGTTTTTCAATCATAAATCTAAATTTGCATTCGACCAAATTATAGGACAATAATCCAAATTTGATAATAACAATGCTTGAGTTAGCTGTTTCAGTGCAGATTGATTAAAAAATGGTGCACATCTTTTAATGGAACCCTTTAACACCACCCATTTTAATTGCAATCGTATTCATATGCTGTTTCCAAGCCAACTGATTATCTATGGTAATACCCAAAAGTTTAGTTTCCTGTACTTGCTTAATTGACTCATTTCCTTTATTTAATTTTAACACAGGGTTACTTCTTATCATGTCACATGTTGATCACATGTTCATGGCTGTGCTCTCCTCACATTTCTACTGTGCACACTAAACATAAGTGAATATAAACAAAAACAGAGATTTAAGACACTAATCTTGTTTTTTTGATTTTGTCTCTACAATGAGTGGTAAAGTATTTTCTAATCTATTAAAAAACATACTGTTGTTTGTGTAAAAAGAATTTTGCTCATCAAATTGGGAAACACTGGTGAAAAGCTATTTAAAAATTATGTTCCTTATTTATACAACAGTTTTCCAAACTTATTGTTTGGGTCGCATATTTATAAATATAACATCTAATCACATTTAAGATAAAAAAAAAATAAAATAAAAAAAAAAGACAGGAGCAATAAAGATTTTGTTTGTTTTAATAAGACTCTGACGTCGTTTATGTTTGACGTTTCCAATTTCCGACAGCCCGGAAGGCATCACGACAAACGACCGCACTGGTTGTTACGGGCTACTTTAAAAACAAGAAACAACTGCAGCGGTTTCGCTAAATAACTTTTCAAAATGTAAGTATTTTATTCTTCATTCAAAACGTTTTTTGTTTCAGTTCAAATAAAAGCCGTCTGCCTGGTTTAATGATATAATGCGATCAGATAAAACAACGCCCAAAACTTTTCTACTAGCATGCAACAAGTGTTGCTAGCACTTAGCTTGGTCCTCAAACGTAAGCTAAGCTAGCTAGCTGTAGCATCGTTACACTGATACTTTTTAACTTCGTTTAACAAAAACTTTATTATGGTATCTTTTTGTGATCAATCCGACGCCAAAAGAAAAAAGTATATGTCACAAACTTGACTAACCTCCACATCTGCGCAACTGATTACCAAAGCGTTTCCTTCTGAAACTATTGATTTCCGTTTGCTTGGCCTTGCAAGTTAGCTACTTGCAACTAAATCGAGTATTTGAAATGACAAAAGATGAATAAATCACTAAATTTAATCGCTTTAATTCACGTGGAACGTGTTTTAACAAAACTGTTTATAAACTTACAAAAAATGTTCTCCCTGGCTGGGATTATGATACTTTAAAAACTCAGTTTGGAAAACAAAAGCCTACTTGCAGATTGCTAAAATAAGTTTCAGACATTTCAGATACTTTATGACTCTTTTCTGAGTGCTGTTTTAACATTAGGAGCCATTATATTTTAGTTCTCCTTCAAGGAGAGTTTTTCCACAAGTATCAAGGAGAGTTTTTCCACAAGTATCTTCTTTGGCCCAGTTTATGCTGATTTGTCTTAACTACAATGATTATGTGAATAAACCAATGCATTTTTTGTATGGATAATAAATTAAAATATCAATTCTTAGTTTTATTTAGTCTAAAGTCAAATTCTTGGCAGTTGACCAGTGATACTGGGGTTTGTGCACAAATAGAAAACATGATTATAATTAACAGTCAATACATGCAAAGGCTAAAGGAAAGGCAGGCTAATTACTCAGAGACTGAGAATTAAGTTGTGAACAACAAACTGGTTTTAGTTCCTTTAGTTTCAGCTCCTGTGGTTAAAGCAGTTTAAAGGGCATGAGAAACCAACAAGTAGTGAAAACCACAGCATGCATAGCACTATGGTGCAGTGTTGTCTCAAACCAAAGAGGGGCAGCACTAGCCTAGTGAACTAGACCAAATTCTTGCTTTGCAGAGTTTGATATTCACATATATAGGATGGCTTGCCAGGCTAGGGCAGCACATGACTATTGGAAAATATTTATTTGCTTGATAAATATCAGTCATTCATTTTAGATACAAAACATGTAGCAGTGTTCATAGATTAGATTTACATTTTAAACCTTTAAAAAGTTTGTAAAGGTAAATAAAAACCGAAGCGATTGAGGTTTAAACTCGTGTGTCAACATGTTTGTAAATGATGACTTAAACGTCGGTTTACAGTCTGATGTAGAAATGTGTTTATCAGCAATGTTCATAATTGCCTGTGATCTGAACAGAACACCCAAGCACACAGTTCAAATTTTAGGTGCACTTGTCAAAGCTAGAAATGGCACACTTCTTTTTATATTTTATTAAAACACACTTACAGTATTGTCCCAGAATGAGCCTCATGATATAAACTGATGCACAGAAAGAGACGGGGATTGGATTTATTTTATTAGTTTGCATGGTGGCTTACAGCTCACTTCCTGTCCTGCAAACTAGCTGTTGCATCAATTTAAGCCGGCTTTCCACTGGATGCGTATTAATCGCGTAACATCTGCAAAGTGTAATATGCAGCTAATAGCTGCCATTATAGTCAATGGGTCTGTTTCCAGAAGTTTCAGAAGCGTAGTGTCCCGACGCTCCACTAAATTTTCCTTTTGAGTCTATTTATTATGCAGTACACTTCCTGAATGTGTTAAAGCTGCTACAGCGAATCTACAGAACAAGCTGTTATCTAATATATTTATCCAATTTAGTTTTAAAATAACATTTCATTATTGAACCAGTGAATGGTAAAAAGTATTCAAGTTTTAGTTGCCAAAAACTAAGTTTTAATCGTTTTGTCTGCTGTAAAACTGAAACATCACACACACACACACACACACACACACACATATCCTTGTGCTTATCTCTTAGTGAGGACCATCCATTCACTTCCATTCATTTTTTTTCCATTTTAGTGACTGTATTATGCCTAACCCATACCCTAATCCTAACCATAACCAGTGTTTCGGTATTCCTAACCTCAACAAAAACTTAATTCACACCATACCTCTAAACCCAACAGGTAAGCTTTTAAAAAAATTGAGGACCACAAAAATGTCCTCACTTTGAAAAATGTCCTCACTCTGTTGGTAAAAAAGTTTTTTTGGTCCTCAGTATGTAGTAATTACAAGAACCCCCCCACACACACACACACTCACGCAAACAAACAAAAGAAATAGAGGCCTTTGCACGGTGGGGATGAGCTAAATGTCCCTACAATTTGAAAGTATCCATATGTTACAAGATTAAAATCAAAATTAGATCACTGCACACACACACACACACACGCAAGCATACACACACACTCATACTTACACTCACACACACCCTGAAGAGGCCCTAGGTCTCTGTCCTGTGATAATTATCATCATTACTAAATTACAAAATAACCCATATTTAATTGTTTTCTAGTTTCAAAGCTGCTAACCAAAGGTTCAAAGAAAAACAACAGAAGAATACAGTAGTTGTCACAGTTGTCACAGGGTTTCCAGTTTATCTTATACCAGGGTGCTTTAATAGACTATTTATTTAGCGAGGGTGAAACGGGTCCACTCTAAAAAGTGGTAGATTAATAATTTAAAAAATGCTCACTACTTAACATTATTTGGTGTATAAATAACATTTATGGGAAAAGGCTGATATTTACACGTCCCTCTTCTCATTTCATCAGGTCAAACGTCGGCCCAGAAGGAAGCAACAAGCGCCTGCAGCAAACTCAGGCCCAGGTGGATGAGGTAAGTTATAGTTTGCTTGAATTTAAAACTTGAGTATATATTACCAGAAAAGTATATTAATACCTTGATTTTGCCGAAATGGCACTAAAATGCCACTTTGTTTTAACTTTGCTGTCTAGGTGTGGCTTATTATTTGCTTCTTTCACACTCTGAAGCAATTAAATTGATATAATTTTTATCAACCAGCTCTACCCCCCCCCCACCCCCCACCCCCGTCTGGTTCTGAGACTTACATAACACTTGGCGACGGCACCATAATTCTCTTTTTCACTTTAAAGATTCTCTATTCATAACCGTGTCAACAAGGACATCGGTTTAAAATGCTGCCAAGTCTCTACCCCTAATCCCAGTTGCCCGTCTCCCTCTCGCTGGCTTTCCCCTTGAGGTCCGCCCCCCTCCACCCCCTATACAGAACTTTAACCTGAGCGTGTCACACACTCTCTGATTGGTTGTCAGATGATTATGTAATCGCTGTCTCAGTGCTTATGTAAGACCTGCACGGGCTCGCACACTCCTCCACCATGCCGCTCTCAGAGGGGAGGGGAGGGGAGGGGCAGTAGTGAGGTTTGTGGATCAGTGGAACATATGGGTGTGTCTACTCAGTGACTCTGTGGGTACACAGACAATGTGAATTCTGTTAGTGAAATAAAGTCTGTATGTGATTCATGTTTTCAGGTAATGCTACCTGAGGGTGTTTCACGTTCTAAGCTCTTACGCCATCCTATTATACATTCAATACACTCGCTCATTTCCTGAAGCTTGTCTCTGATTTTTTTTATTCTAAAGAGGATATAGCAAAAGTATTAATTGTTGTTTCTTTTGAACAGGTAGTGGATATTATGCGCGTTAATGTCGACAAAGTGCTGGAACGGGATCAAAAGTTGTCAGACCTGGATGACAGAGCAGATGCTCTGCAGGCTGGAGCCTCCCAGTTTGAGACCAGTGCTGCTAAACTGAAAAGAAAGTACTGGTGGAAAAACTGCAAGGTATTTAGCAGTCTTATTCAAAATTCTGCACAACTTTACAAACTCATGAGGATCACTTGAACTGATCTTAACTAGACCACGGTTCCTCTAGGAATAGACAAAGTTCTGTTTAATTGTAGCATCACTAAATGTAGTTATTCTAGCATTGGTTTTCTAACTTATCTAACATTACCCCTTTCAGATGTGGGCCATCTTGATAGCTGTTATAGTGATCATCATCATCGCCATTATCAGTAAGTATCGACACGGGTGTTAAAAAGTCTTATCAGCAGTTTTATTTGTGTGTGTTAAATCAGATCTAAAAGTTCAAGATTTTAATAAAGTTGCAGCTCAGCCCTTAGTAGTCAACATTAAATGTACTTCCTTCACAGTCTGGACCTGCTCATAAACCAGCAACGGGAGGAAGAGGAGTGGAGGTAAAATGAAGAGTAGAGCAATGTGCATACTTCAAGTCTCAGAGGAAGGAATCAGATGAACACAAAATTCACCTCTCCAGTGTCTTCATTCCTCATCATGTATTGCTATGTGTGTGTGTGTGTGTGTGTGTGTGTGCTTGTATTGTCTACTTGGGTCTGACTAAAGGGTTGCCATACTTATTCTGTACCAACATTAATGCATCACAAAGAAAATACATGCCAAAGAACACTTGGATACATACGTAATACATCTTTTAAATAATCAGTGTACAATAACACACTCGCGCGTGCACACACACACACACATTCCATCCTTAAGACAAGAAGTATATAATATTGTTAACTTTTTCAGATTACTATATTATATATTAATGGTCACTAATACTGTGTGCCAGGCACATATGTTCTGTTAAATAAGGCCCTTTGTATCACACAGTGGGCTTTTTGCTTTTCAGAGTTTACACTTCTATTTTGATGTTTCCTCTCATTTTAAAGGCTGTGCACTTTGCAAACTATTTCAGTTGTCTAGTAAAGATGTAGGGTTCAATAACTTCCTGCACGTTTGCACCAAGTGTTCATTCACTCACTTGTAGAATACATTAAAAACAGAAAGAGGCATTTCATGTTCTCTGAACCACCTGATTAGCTAGAGTGGCGTGTTTTAGAAAAGTGCCAAGACCAAACAGCCTCATGATCTGACAAAGGTCAAAGAAACTGCCTCAAAATGTAAAACAGAAAAAAAAAGGATGTCTCGTTTAGGGATTCTCAAAACTGTGTCTGAAGGATTTTTTTGTGAAATGCTGAAGCACAACAGTATAAGTTGATAGTTGTAGACCGATGTCATAAGTTTCTCCGCTGGAGGACGTCAAATACAGCCATACCTTTATGATCGTACAGGCTAGTAAGAGTTGTGCCTTCTGAATTCTCAGTGTTCATATAATCTGCCCCTTCAGTCAGCTAAACATAACCTCTAATAAACTCCTCTGTTAAGTCACACTAGCGATGACTCCATCTGGATCATATAAGATCTGTTTTTGTATTAAATGACTTTATTTGCATCCTGTAAAAATGAAATTAATGTAATATGCTGGGGTGATTGGTATTTTGTGGTGCTTATCTTGCTACTGCTGCATAATAGAAGTGAGTGTGGAGAGTTTGGGGCTGTTGACATTGTGATATGTGCTAAATCAACACTGGACTAGAGATTTTGTTTTTGTCATTTTAAAACAACGGCCATGTGTTAATAACTTTTGCAGTGCATCCATATTTCCACAGAACTAAATGCTAAATAATATATAAACGCTTTAGGATTTTTAGACACAGACTACGGTCTTGAATTAGTTAATTAAATGCATGTACAGATTACAATTTTAACACATTCAGTAGGTTATGTATTCATTTTCTTCCTTGTTTGTTTATGCAAATTGAATTGAGGCCTTTTAATTTTCCAAGTCTTATTCCTACCTTCTAGAAATGTATGTGAGGAATAAAGTGCATCTTTGGTCCCAAATAATTGTTGCTTAAATAAAATTGATGAAATTCATATTAAAGGATTCTCTGTACTTTTCTCAGATGAAGATACATTTGTTCCAGGTTCTGAAATCCTGACTTTTGTAAGCTCGCCACAAGATGTTT
The DNA here is from genome assembly GCA_006937985.1 of Aphyosemion australe. Classification (NCBI taxonomy): domain Eukaryota; kingdom Metazoa; phylum Chordata; class Actinopteri; order Cyprinodontiformes; family Nothobranchiidae; genus Aphyosemion; species Aphyosemion australe. The sequence goes on from SSNS01000347.1 coordinate 410,621, forward strand.
CATTTGAATTTCTAAAGTGCAGGTTGGCTTCCTTCACTTCTGAGTTTTTACTTGCATCCTTCCATAGTAGAAAAACATGCACGTTAGCAGAAATGGTCATTTTTTTATTTTTGGACACAAAAAGACTGCCAACCCTAATGCTTGTAGATCCATTTGATTAACAATTAAACCTACAAATATAACCAATCAAACTACCAGAAGAATGTATTAAACAATATGTTAGACCTTGGGGAATAGCATGCATTCTCCCTTTGCAATTTAGGCTTGCCTGCATAATTCTCGGTGTAACGAAATAAACTGATCAGATATGAGAAGCTGGTGGAGTTTGATTTGTGCTTCTTCCAAGTTTGGAGTCCGTTTTGAGGATATTTGTACTTTTGAAGGAAATGCATTCTATTAAAACTAAACTCAAAGATTTATCGAGGAGTTCATACTGCATAAACCTGAGCATGCAGCAGCATCTCTGTCCCTTCACTTAGTGGCAGAGGCATGGATGGAGCAGACTAGAGGTGACTCAATGCTCGCACAGTCAGCTCCTGCTTGTTGCCCTCTTACATAACATGGGGATACACGTGCACAGCCAGCAAGCCCTTCACAGGCTGCGGTCTCAGACACGCCCCCTTTCTCTATCTGTCCAATCAAGCAAAATATGCTAATTTAATTTGTCCAATCGGCTTTAGCTGGGCGTGACTACTCCATGCCGGAATCACGTTGCACATATGTGTCAAGCGCTTGTGAATCGATGACGTTTTAGACGCGTAACTGGGAAATAATCAAGAAAAATCTTTTAATAATTGCAGGACAATCACTTTTGAGGAGCCTCAAGAACTGGATATTATACTTAAGACAAGCGTGGATCAAAAAAGGTAAATAGTTCATCAGAACATCATAAATTTGAGTTATTGTTTGTGAGTTAGCTAACTGGATAAGCTAGCTAAGCACCTTACCCTCAAGGCATTAGCCAAAGAAAACAAATGTAAACAAATGGAAATGAATCGATGTTTTATCTCCCACTGGCCTGGTATATCGTTGTGGGTTTCTTAAACGCTCATGATTGGATACTAATCCGTTAAATCTGACATGGCTGCAGGCAATAATGCTCAGTTTGTGTTGCTAGTAGTCTGCAACTCACGAGTGATACTGTTGTCTTTATAAGTGTGACACACTGAAAGCGCATCTCTGTCAAGTGCAGCTGTCAAATAGTGTCCTGAAAGGTATTATTCATGTTATAAACTGTGATATTTAATTGTTTATGGACCCAAAGCTGTGTTCTTAATGCTTTATTTCATTAACGTTGTGATCTGACATTGTTTTTGTCTTTATAGACTGAATCTAATCAAACCAAGTGATGGTCATGTTTGATTTAGAGGTTTGTTGTTGAGAAATGTTAACCTGCACGTATTAAGAAGCGGGGAAGGTAATTAGGGTTAGTGGGCTTAATGGGAGGGGCTTCAACCTTGCCTGTTAGTGTTGTTGTGTGATATATATATATATATATATATATATATATATATATATATATATATATATATATATATACAGAGAGAGGCAGATAAGCCTCTGTAAAGTTGCCAGTCAACACTTGTTTATTATGTAAGAGTTTATAACTAAATTACTCAGCTGTGTATGTACTACATCCAGCCAGAGTTTCAGTCTATAAATTCAGGAGTGTTAAATGTTTTACTGTGTATGACAGCTCAGCATGGTTTCATACCAGCAGACAGAGTAATAATCACAAGATTGGAGTCATTTGCGGTATGCCACTTATTTTACACCTAACTAAAATATTGTAGAGGAACAAGGAACACCGTGGGGTCCTACCTGTGGGGATGGTGGAAGTTGCTGAGGAGAGGACGTTTTCAGCCTCTCTGCTCAAACTGCTGTCTCTGTGAGCCGAATGATGCAAATGAAAATGGACCGTTGATTAACAGTGGGTTAAATAATTTAGAAGATTCTAACAGATTTATGTTAAGTAATTAAGTATATTAAGTAAATGAACAGTGCTAACCAAAGTATTTCCTTTGCTACATAATCTACAGTAATCACATGTAACAACAAATCATTGAGTTTTGAGTTTAATAAAAACCAGAGGACTGGTAACTGCCTGACCAGCTATCAAACATGTATCTTCTCTATATACAGGAAAGTGTGTATTCATGCATATGTATTCACTCTAGAGGCATTAATGAATTTGGAAGTTTTTTCCAGGCAGGCTTTTTGTTCAAGGGTAAGGAAAGGTGTCTTCCTGGAGCCATTGGGGTCAGTTAGGATGTCATTTACTGCCATTTTTGACAATTCTCCTCAGAGCTTTCTCGTTTGAGATGTTGTCATATTACTTGTGAACAGATGGATCATCACTTCCCAAAATGCCCTCTGCTCAGTATTGTAAGCACATGTGTTTACTGCCTCTCACATAGTCATTGAAATATCCACCAATCATTTCACAACTGCATGTTTTCCTAATATTGTGCAGGCCTGTTCTCTTTGGTTCGCCTCTAAAATGTGATGAGGATGGTTGGATTTTTGTCTCATGCTGCTGAAAGAAGAAGAGGACAATGTCCAGGATGAACAATTAGGAACTTGGTCAAATTCCATAGTTTCATTGAAAAAGGTCACTGTAGCGTTCACAGCGACACCGGGGCCACACACAAACACCCCACACCAGCAGATCGCTTCCAAACACTTTATTCAGTCTTTTGAGCACTCCTCAATCCGTGCTGTTTCCCTGCGTCACAGGATCTCACAGGTCCAACTCAGCTTGGGTGTAAGACGCCTCCTCTACGTCTGCCACCTGTGTATATAGAGGAGGACGTCTGATCAGTAATGTGTCTCACCTGCTGCCACACCTGTTCTCTGCAGACGTACCCATCCCAGCGCACCGCCACAGTCACCTTTTGTATACATGCATGGTTTCTGCCAGAAGTTGATCACCATATCTTGAGTTGTGTGTTTTCCATTAAGCTTTTTTTCCTGCGTCTGAAAAACACCACCTTCTTAATGGAAGCCTCTGCTTGCCTTTGATAGTTATCCTAAGCCATCTAAGTGTACAGAAGTGGTCTTGGGACACATCTGTGTGGAAACCTGGCAGTCGTGGACAGTGTGTAGCAGGAATTGTCATGTTATCGTTACTACTGCATTTCCATTTCCTTGATCACAACTCGTGTTGAACAAGGTTTCATTGTTGCATTTGCTCACCTTAGAAAGTGTGAACGAACCTAACACCAAGCATTGTTGGTATGCAGCAGTAACTGTGTGCCGGTGCAGGTTTATTATTTCAAGAAATTACTTTGACACTCATGACGAGGTGAACCATTTGTGCTTTTCTGAAGAACAGTGCAGGATTTTTCTTTCACTCCTGCCTCTCACTTTCTGTCACTTATTTGTCATTGTCCTCCCTGACTGTCATGTGGTCTACAGTCTGTGAACAGATTCATTCACTCTGTCCTGCAAATTCAATGTTAACTTGGGTGAGATTAGAAGCCCAACAAAAAAATAAAAGTTGCTTTCAGGTGTGTAAAACAATTCAACAACCAATTTTCATTTTATTGATGGTTAAATGTTGTATGTAGTAATTGCCTCTCTGCTTTTGGCTGCACTGACAGATGAAGTGTGCTGTAAAGTGTGGTTGATGTGAGTGAGTGAGTCAGACAGCAGCAAGTCACGTTAATAATCAGACAGACCAGTATTAGATAAGAGGGCAGAAGGTGTTTGTTCACATTTACGAAACTGAAACAGGACATTATTTTCACTTGTAAATTTTAGATGTTTTAAACACATCACGCCACACATTTGACACATTGCATGACACAAGTAAAATGTCTTTAAATTCAGACTTTCTGTGCAAGGCAGTGCTTAAAAGAAAACGGGTGTAGATAAAATCATGTCTGGAAGTGTTGAAGCCTAGCATGAAATTCATTGATTATCAGGGATTCATCTTGAGGAAAATTTAAAAATAATTCTTTGTGTCATAATCTGCTCGACGATCAAAGGCAACCTGCTGCTGCAGGGCCTGCCTGTGCACTTATGAGGTAATGCACACATGAGGTGATCACTTAGAATAACAAAAAAACAGTACATGTGGAAAAAGTAGATATTGTTAGACAGAAAAATACTTTATTTTTCCTCAGAGGACTTTTCTGGAAATCATATTTCTTCAAGGAATGCATACCTCCTGCAAATTTTCATACCAGAGTTTTAAGGGGGTCTTAGAATTCAAAACCACATTTACCTTCTTGTTGTACAAGCCGCTTGGGGTGTCTAATGTACCATAACATCTTTGCTGTCTCTGACCTGCTTTCCTATATATAAATTAGCAATGTTGTAATGGCCAAGGAGAAACGATCATTCTAAGAAAAGCTGATACAACACAGCAAAGACGTAGACACACCACCTTAAATTTGCATTTCACAACTAGGGATAGACCGATATATTGGTCGGCCGATATTTATCGTTTTTTTATACACCAGCATCTGCCGATATTTCCATCCATCCATTTTCTGTAACCGCTTATCCGAGCAGGGTCGCGGGGGGCTGGTGCCTATCTCCAGCAGTCATCGGGCAAACAGGCGGGGTACACCCTGGACAGGTTGCCAGTCCATCGCAGGGCAACACACAGACACACAGGACAAACAACCACACACACACACACTCACACCTAAGGACAATTTAGAGAGACCAATCAACCTGACAGTCGTGTTTTTGGACTGTGGGAGGAAGCCGGAGTACCCGGAGAGAACCCACGCTTGCACAGGGAGAACATGCAAACTCCATGCAGAAAGACCCCAGGCTGGGATGTGAACCCAGAACCTTCTTGCTGCAAGGCAACTGCGCTAACCACTGCGCCACTGTGCAGCCCATCTGCCGATATTTGTCCTTAGTAAAGCCGATTTAAAGTCAGGCACATCCTCCAAGTCTATTTTGCCCTGGCCCCCAAATGCCTTGAAACGGCCCTGGGCGTGGGACGGAGTTTTGAAACTGATCTGAACTGTATCAAATATATAAATATTACATGCTTATAAATTATTACTTTATACAGATAAAAAGTCTAATGGATAAAACTAACTAATTAACTAGACTTCATAAAAAGTAGACACTGCAAATGCGGCCGCTATAGGCAGCAGCAGTCGGTGCGGCATCTCCTCTTCAATGTCTATGCGGTGGAGAACGAACCTCTGTAATCAACAAATCTACACTCATTTTAATAAATGAAAATGTTTTTTTAATTTACACTGACAAATAAACATGTCTGAAGATATTTCAAAATCAGAATCAGCTTTATTGCCAAGTACGTGAGTGAGACTCATTACCAAGAATTTGCATCACTTGTTATTGTGTTTTCATTATGCACTACTAGTGTTTGTCAGTGTGTTTAAGTAATTATAAGAACTACTTTTGGTTTTTAGAGATTATAACAGAATTTTTATGCCGGTGCTACAAGATTTTGGTCTGTGCTACAAAACCTACAACCTTTGTAGCACCGGTGCTATAAGCTAAAAATGTTAACGTACAGCCCTGTAAATGTTGGTGGTGGTAATGCCTAAGCTACTGCTAATGCTAACCCGAGCTACTGCTAATGCTAACCTGAGCTACTGCTAATGCTAACCCGAGCTACTGCTAATGCTAGCCCGAGCTACTACTAATTGTCAGATGAGAGAAAAACAAATAAGAATGTCGGAGCACACATGTAACGTTCCAGGATACACTGGGAATATCTAGACTGAATGAATGCAGATTTATCTATAGCTTGCCCACTGAGTAATCCGGAAACGGTACACAGCTGAACACAGACTTACTAGCTTCTGGCAGTCATAGAGCCACTGGGGTATAATGACCAATCAGCACAAAGTTCATTTAATATTCATGTCATTTCCATTGTAGGGCTTTTAAAGGGTTGTGTTTGGCCATTTATCAGGGCTCCTGGTAGCCTTGAAAGCTAGACAGACTGTAACAGAAGCAAAATGATTTTGCCCTGCAAGTTGGTCTAGCCACGCTCCATTAGAGCCTCAGCAGGCCCAAACAGTCTTGTTTTATGCCAATCACAGCGCTCTATCAGTTTGGTGGGCGGGATTTGACTACAAGTGAGCAAAACAAAGATGGCAGCGGCTCGTTTGAAACGGCTTTGGCATCAACTTTGGACTATTTGGACTTGGGCTTTTCTTTGAATCAAGAGCAGATAGAGGTATATAAGTTATTTATTTAGAAAAATTATGTATCTTCAACAGTGTATGTCAGACTGCCCCGTTGAGTGACATCCGTAGCGGTGAGTACGTCACGTCGTTTGTTGTCTAATAGCATGCAGAGACGTTTTTAAAAACAACCGTAGATCCCGCCCCACCACTGAGATCTGTCTACGGGTCGTGGCCAGACTATATATTCACATACGTATCTAGGATGGATGCATCAAGCGATGACTTTCTGAGCTTCTCATCAAAATCATCCAGCAGTTTATGAGATATTTTGCGAAAAGACAAACACAGACACGAAACTTTATTATTACCCTTGTTTCAACAGTGGGCAATATAAACTCTAGCTTACAATTGCCCTAAAACATTTTTGGTCGTTGCTGCTTTTAGTTTCTCTTTAAAATTAAGTTTAAATCATTTTAGTAATTTTTATTTATTTATTATCTTCCAGAGCTGAAGACCGAAGGTTTCATCGGGGTTCCACGCTGAATTTATTTACCGTCACCACATGGAACCCGTTCCCTCTGTTGAACACATGAAGACTCTTACTCACAAGTTTGTCTTGGCAAAATGCTCCTAATGTGTGACCAGAGCGCGGCGATGTCGAGAAGTGACAGCGGTCCAAATGGGGAGGAGCCTGCTTTACCATTGTCCGCAGCAGCAGGTGGAGGGGGACAGATGGGGCCTTCAGGGCGTCTGGGTGGACGGGCACAGATTGAACACCTCGGGGGAGGAGTGAGAGAAGTCCTGAGAGGAGGACAGGAAGATGAGGAGATGACTAACGGTTCACATGATCTTTCATCTTCGTCCAATCATAGCCCTGAGAGTGCCACAGGATCCACCTCATCGTTTACCAAAAGGTACGGACTGTAATATGTTTTAAAGATTTGAAAACATGGCCGCTTCTTTACTAATAGATCCCAAAGCATCATGGGTAATGTTCCCAAAAGCGTTTATTACTAAACTAAGTAGAGATGGTTAATGTTTCATCTTTATAAGTACTTCCAGCTTGCCCTTTTGATCCCTGTAGATGTCTTTCCAGCATTTTTCTCAAATCCTTGTTTATTAATTTGATAGAAATATTAGCATAAATAAATAACATCGGAGTTGGGATAGTAAACCCAGGTTATCCTCATAATAAATGGATTTATTTCAGTTTTACAATTTTATGTAAAAAAAAAAAACTCTGACCTGTTGCTTTTGGTTTTAGCCAATAGGATGACAGCGTAGATCTTATTTTTCCTAATTTCTGGTCATAATCAAACATTTACAGTAAAAGTCATTCCCAATGACAGAAATTATGTCTTTTCTTCAAAACTGTACCAGGTTCTAGGACTTTCTCTATCTGCAGAAAACATATTTGTATAAATAAATTGAGAAAGCGTTACAGCGGCTCCCCAACTTTTTTTTTTAAAACTCAAGTTAACAAGAAAAACATTTTTTACTAGACTTCTATTTGAAATAGATTTCAGCAGTTGAGATTTTATCATAGCTCTGTGCACCGATATGAAAATGTGGGCCGATATCAATATCCCATATTAATATCGCTGTTATACCCGATAACCGATATTTACTGAATCAATATTTAAAAGCAGTGTTTAAAATTTTTTGTAGACAATTTACACGCAAAAGTTTGCAGTATTTCTTTTGTGTGGCGCAACTCAAACCCCGACTGCTAGGTAGCAGCAGATTTTACCGCCTTCTCTCTGACAGAGCAATAAAATCTTGCGATAACACTTGACACATTTGGAGGCACCTGGCCTGAGTTTTTCAATCAAGTTCAGTCAAAAAATCACAAATATCAGCTTTTAGTATTGCAAGATTTTGTATCGTCTCCCCTGTATTGTGAGGTATATCATATTGACAGATTCTTGCCAATAAACACCCCAAATATAGGAATTATATATAAAAATAAAAAAATATTAATATTATATACACACCCCACACATTTATGCTTCTGAGATGATTACTATCATATGACCAAACAATTACGCATTATCACCCCCTCCTCTTTTGAAACTGATACACAAATGGCTGCTAGATGGAAAACAATATTGTTTGATAATATCAGCCCAGTTTCACATATCGGACCGATACCGATATGTTTAAAAATGACTAACATCGGCTGATATTGATTGATGCTGATATATTGTGCATCCCTACTCTAAATATTTTATCTTTTATATAGCGCCTCTCAACTAGTTTATTTCACACACTGGTCTAAAAAAGGTTATTGTAAAGGTCTTTTTTCTGTGTTTGTCAGTGAGCATGCAGGTGGAGGCAGAGGCCAGGCCCACAGAGACATGATGAACACAGTGGCTGAGATGAAAAGGAGACTTCCATCAGATAAACGGAACCGCAGCAAAGCCAGCACAGTGGAGGCCTTGCATTATGCTCTCAACTGTGTCAAGCAGGTCCAAGGTGACCAGAGTAATGTTCATGTAGCGTCCCCCTGAAGATGTGAGCTCTTTCTTAATTAGTGTTTGTTGTAATCTGCAGCCAACAGTGAGTACTACAAACTGCTTATGCAAAACGGGCAGGACCAGAGGAAGGATGCTACTGTTTGCACTCTGGAAGAGCTGGAGAGAGTCACGTCTGAACACAACCTGAAAAATACGGTATGCACACACACACACACACACACACACACGCTTTTTAACAGATGCACAACTACCTTATTTCTTCTTGCATTAACAAAGCACATTCATCCAATGAGCATTTGTTTAGGTTGGTTTGGTTGTGGATATTGACAAAATTTGTGCGGGCGTGTGTGTTTCTTTGGCCTGGCCTTCCACACACATCTTTCCGTGTCTGTGTGTAGGATTCCTTCGTGATGGTCTTTTCCCTGTCGAGCGGCCGGGTGCTGTACGCGTCAGAGCAGGCTCCCAGCTTGCTGTGCTGCAAGAGGAAATATCTGGAGTCTGCAAAGTTCGTCGAGCTGCTCTTCCACCAGGATGTCAATGTCTTCTACTCACACACGGCGCAGCCGCATTTGCCACCGTGGAGCAACTCACACTCGGGTGTGTTTTCAGCAGATTTTAAACTTGCAGCTGAATTTCTTTTTTCTGTTAAAAATAAAGAAAATGAACTGACGAGGTGAGAGGGGTTGTGGATGTACGAGATGGGTCAGACCGTGTCAGTGACATCCAGCCACTAAACGCTACATCGGTTTCAGTAAGTGTGCTGCATGTAAGAAACAGCATAAACAACTGAGAAATGACCTTGACCCCTTCCTCACATGACTTAAATCCTATTAAGAGTTTGTGGTCCCTTCTTAAGTGTCACATTTACAATGAGAGAAGACATAAAACAGGCTCTTTTTTATCTGGGCTGTTTGTTGTTGCAGCTATTGTAAAGTAAAATATAATGAAACAGAACCTGGATCCCTGGGTATGTTAAACATTCAGATTTTATGTTCAGTAATGTTTAAAACTCAAGAATTTGGTCAAAAAAACATTTATTTCTAATTAATTCTTTTGTTTATAAACCTGTTTTCATGCAATCGTGATAATCCCAAACCATGTAAATGGTTCCATCAATTATACCCTTAATATCCCCTTTTATTTCCTTAGTAAAAAGTTCTTGTCAAATAGCAAGAAAAAAATACTGAATTAAAAAGAAACAATATTATTTCTCAAAATTTTGCAAAACTTTCTTTTGTTTTGGACTAATTTGTGCCTTTCTGAGGACTCTTACATGCCTAACAGGCAAACAAAAATGCCTGTCATCAGCGTTCTTGTTTCTTTGTGTCGACAGCTGGAGTCCTTTTCGACAGCGCTCAGGTCAAGTCCTTCTTCTGCAGAATAAGGTCAGATTTTCACCTTTACTGCAATTCACCTCATTCTTAACAAAAAACACACAACTGAAAAATATTCATCAAAACAGCTCATAGATTTTCATAATTTTGCAGCAATAGCAAAAAAGATGCTTCATTTGTCTGTAAATATGAGTCGTTTTTGTCAGTGGTGGGTGGACATAATGTTATGGCTGGCTGCTTTAAATAAATTAACTCAAACATAACGGAGCTTACTCCAGTTGAAATAAGACAATATTTGTTGCTGAAGATATATTTGTGATGAATCGTTTCAGGGGCAGCAAGGATCGTGACGGGGAGATGAGGTACAACCCTTTTCGGATCACACCGTACCTGCTGAAGGTTCAGGGAACAGAAAGTGGGGAGGAGGAGGAGCCGTGCTGTCTGGCTCTGGCCGAGCGCATCATCTCTGGATATGAGGGTACAACCATTATCACCACAGACACAACACCACCACCACCAGTAAACACTATCCTGTCATTTGTTCATATGAGCTGGTAACGGATGCTTTTATTTTATTCCTGCACAGCCTTAAATTCTACAGATATTCTGTAATTTTTGTAATTTTCTGTTTTTGCGCAGCACCTCGGATCCCCATGGACAAGCGTATCTTCACCACTACCCACTCCCCTGGCTGTATATTCCTGGAAGTGGATGACAGGTCACTACACTCACCACTAAACGTGCAGAACCTTTAGTTGTGGTTTGATAAAAACATGACAGCGAGCTAATCTGGTGATGATTCCCCACAGAGCTGTGCCTTTACTGGGATACCTCCCTCAGGACCTGATTGGCACATCACTGCTGACCTGCATCCACCCAGAGGACCGCCCCCTCATGCTGTCTATGCACCGGAAAGGTGACACGGGCCTCGTGTTTGCATCTTACAGAGTGTTCTGTCTTTTATGGACATACTGTTGTTATTGTTCAAATGTTACTGTAAGTGTCGTCCATGTTTTTACATTTTCTCTCTTCATGTCTTCCATAGTGTTGAAGTACGCTGGCCAGCCTCCATTTGAGCACTCTCCGGTGCGTCTGCGCTGTCAGAATGGAGACTACATCACCCTGGACACCAGCTGGTCCAGCTTCATTAACCCCTGGAGCCGAAAGGTGGCTTTTATCATTGGACGGCACAAAGTCAGAACGTATGTACAATAATTGTTATTGTTATTTACATATCTTGTTTAGTATTCACTTGCCTTCTCCTAAAGAGATCAACACTATTATTTCTGAACAAGTGATAACACCGTTGCTGTGTTGTTTGTAGGAGTCCTCTGAACGAGGACGTGTTCGCTGCTCTGACCGAGGAGGATGTTCCAGTCACTCATGAGGAAATAAAAGATCTACAAGCAAAAATTTACAAACTTTTCCTGCAGGTAATTATTTCAACTGTTTATTCACCTGTACCATTTAGTAATTTGATCCAGCCACGTGAGGATAATTAGTTTAAAGGGGACATATTATGCAAAACACGTCTTTTGCACCATTTTGTGGTGCCTTTTGGGTCTCTGCTGCCTCTATAAACACTTCAAACAAAAAAAAATCATCAATCCATTTTTGTCAGTGTTTGGGTTTAGGAATTATGTGCCTAAAACAACCCATTTCAAAAAGATCCCGTTTGTGACATCACAAACGAGGAAATTAACATAGAACCACCTCTCACATGCAAGAGAGAGCTACTACAGGAGTCTGAGCCCCTCCCACAGATCTGAGCTTCTCAGCTTATAGCAGTCTCAGAGAGGAGGGGTGGGCGTGGCCAGCTCCAGCTTGTTTTCTTAAAGTGACAGAGCCCTGAAACGTCTCATTCTGGAAGGTACTGAAAATGTCACGGCTGAAATTGCTTCATGTGAGAGGGATTTAATGCAAAGAACACGATGAATATGTTTTTTATCGACCAGAGAACTATTATAACTTAAGAAAAAAGTGTGTCCCCTTTAAACTCTGTATTTATTAATAAATTGTTTCGAAGTTTGTTCAAATCATCATGTTTTTCTCATGAGTATAGATTCATATGTGCTCTTCATCCTGTTCTCCTGCTGTGTGTGTGTGTGTGTGTGTGTGTGTGTGTGTGTGTGTGTGTGTGTGTGTGTGTGTGTGTGTGTGTGTGTGTGTGTGTGTGTGTGTGTGTGTGTGTGTGTGTGTGTGTGTGTGTTTAGCCGGTACACAACAATGGCTCCAGCGGCTACGGTAGTTTGGGAAGTAACGGCTCTCATGAGCACTACATCAGCTTTGCTTCATCCAGCGACAGCAACGGGAATCTGTGGGAGGACTCGCACCGGGAGCCGGTGAGGCATTACAGCATCACTACAAAGCCTCGCGTTTGCTCTGTAACTGCTCTGAAAAGGTCCTCATGTGTTTCACGTGGATTTGCAGATGACCCTGCAGCAGATCTGTGCTGATGTGAACCGGGCGAAGACTTGGGGTAGACAGGGATGTCTGAACTCCTGCCAGAAACACGATCCCCATGGCAAAGCCACCACAGGTGAAGTGGTCCAAAAGATGCTGAATACAAAAACTGGTCGGTAGATTTAACAAGCGCTAAAATTATCTCTATTTCTGCAGCACCTCACCCCCCCTCAGCCTCTAACGCTGAGGCCAGAGGGAATGAAGATAGTAGGAAGCAAACACACATTCCCTCCTACCAGCAAATCAACTGTGTGGATAACATCATCAGGTGTGTAGAGGTAGCATTAAGATCTTAGATGGCATTTTCCTGTTTTTAATTTGACCTTTTTTATTTTTTTGGGCTGTTTTCTGTTGCAGGTACTTAGAGAGCTGCGCGGGTCAAGTCCTAAAGCGGAAGAATGAGTCCCATTCCTTGACCTCTTCCTCTTCTTCTACCTCAGAAGAAGAGAAGCCTGCAGGAGGCACTGACGTGGCTCAGGCCAGTTCAGACGGTAAAAGCACACGGAGCACACGTCTGTAATTTACCTGCTAGAGCTTCAGCCTGTTAACCTGTTTCCACCTCACCCTCCAGGGGTTCTGTTGGACAGTGAGGTGTCAGTGGGCCCTGCAGCTGCAGCAGTTGTTGGGGCACCTCTGACCGACATCACCATGTCCTCTAAGGCCATGAGTGTTGTCTCGGTCACTAGCCAGTGTTCGTACAGCAGCACCATCGTCCATGTGCCTCAACCTGACTCAGGTACATGAACACACTCGCATCAGGCTCATGGAAGCTGCTGAGGTTTTGGAAACGTTTTTTTTTATATTTTAATGTGTCAAGTTGTGTATTGTTAACACAATGCATCTTTTTTGTATATGAGAAAACTTTCACTATATTTTTGTCTTTTTTTTTTTTTTTTTGCCCCACAGAGGCCACAGCTCCAGAAGATGCACCGATGGGCAGTGAGCCTGCTGATGTTACAGCCACCCCCGTGCGTCGGGCACCGAGCCCCGCCACAGAGGAGAGACGGTTCATTGGTCTCACCAAGGAGGTGCTGTCCGCTCACACCCAGAAAGAAGAACAGGAGTACGTGGATCGATTCCGCCACCGTATTCTGCAGAGTCCCTACAGCTCCTATCTGCAGCTGGAAAACAGCTCAATGGCTCACTCTCACCACCCAGGTGTGTGCATGTTTGTAAAGGAAATGTCTTTTGATGGCTGTAATCAGAATCATTTAGCGTTTTGTGTCTGTCCCTCTGAAGGAGACTACCCACGTCCTCCGGGTGCAGGAGGGTGGAATCGCACTCGAAGAGGAAAGCCCAGACACAAGCGGCCCAAACCCCAGGGTTCCTCTGATAGCTATGCCTCCCCAGCTGGCCCACCTTACTGTGTTCCTGACTCGTCCTGGCCCTCCTCGGAGTCCTCGCAGCCCCACATGGCAGAGACCCACAGCCGAACATCCCCGCTCCAGGGGCCGTTCTTCCCTGGGTTGGGGAAGCCCAGCACAGAGCAGCTGCCCAGACCACACCTGCCTGCAGCAACACCAGCACCGCTGCAGCCTTCTGACCAACTCAGCTACAACTTTAACATCATGCAGCTGGGTCAGAGCCAGCCAGGCATGCCTCCAGTCCACATGGAGCCCCTGCAGAATGTTCAAAACTTGTTCAACCCTCATCCCATGGCTTCAGCCCAGAGCTTTAACCCTTACATGGCTCCTGTTATGGCTGTCATCATGCCCAACTATCCAACCTTCACTCCAGGCTTTCCTTCTGTTTACCTCCCATCCATTTCCTCTGCTGCACCCCAGCCACCCAACATCATGACGAGCTTTGCACCTGGCGGTGCTTCCTACGTCCAGCCCCAGTTCCCGGCCCAGCTTGGCCCCCTCACTCAGACGTCACCCGGCCTTCTTCTTTGCTCGCAGAAAGCTAGTTCTGTTGGGGAAGAGGAAGAAGCAGCGGAGCCTCGAGCTTTGTTCTCCAGCTCTCGCTCCAGTTCTCCTTTGCAGCTCAACCTGCTGCAGGAGGAGCTTCCCAGACTAAGCGAGGGCCAGAGCAGCATAGGACACAACCACTCTGAAAGCCTCCACGAGCAGCTTGCCAATGAGGTAGCCACCTGCACCTTATTATTCACCCATAATAGCCGATTGACAGCTAACTTTTAACCCTTCCTCTCCAGGGCGAAGCACCTTGTGAGTCTGGCAACCATGATGCTCAGTCAACATCCAGTGAGCTGCTTGATCTGCTGCTGCAGGAGGATGCCAGGTCAGGGACCGGGTCTAATGCCTCGGGCTCTGGATCAGGAGAGTCTGGAGGTTCGCTGGGATCTGGATCTGGATCCAATGGAACGTCCACCTCACACACTGGTGAGGAAGGAAACACACTTGGAGTGCAGAAAAGTCTTTTAAACTGCACAACTAAAGAAAAAGGTTGACGTTCTAGGATGAAATGTAATGAATATTTCTCTCTGGATCACAGGCAGCAGCAACAGCAGCAAGTACTTTGCCAGCAATGACTCATCAGACACGTCGAGAAAAGCTCGAAAGAGCCAGGAAGCACCGGTGGAGCACCAGCACAGCTTTGACGCCCGGGTGGAGAACTCCCTGTGGAGCATGATCCAGCACACACCTGACCACGTCATGATGACATACCAGATACATCCCAGGTACAGGCCCGGGTCTTCCGCTTTCTTTTCAGGGCTCGATACTCGGACCCCTGCTGCTTTTACCACAAGAAGCAGGAATCCAGAGAAACTTGACTCCTGAATCAGTCTCTGTAGGAAAATATTGAGCTGAATGGGCTGGAACATTTGAATCATTTTTCTTCTCTTTCTTTTGATTTTTTTAAAATCCAAATGATCTCAGAAGATCTGTTCAGGTGATCTGAAGCAGAAATTCAGCCTTTTTTTTCCTCTCACACTGATCAAATCACAACCAGCTTGTAGAAACGTGTCACAATAAAGTATTTTTAAGGCTTTCCTGAGTGGCTCAAAGTTACCACTGCAGTGGAAATCTAAATATTTTAGCCAGTAAAACTCAGTATAGAAGATTTTTTTTCCATATGCACTCCCTTCTCACATGTTTGAGCTGTTATTTTCCCCGTCTCCGGTCCTGGCCTTACCCACAGGGATCAGAGCGAGGTGTTGGCAGAGGACAGAGAGAAGCTGCGAGCGCTTCAGCCCCTCCAGCCCTGGTTCACCCAGGAACAGAGAGAGGAGCTGGCTCAGGTCCATCCTTGGATCAAGCATCACACCATCCCACAGGAAATAGACACACAGGTAACTCAGGAAACCTATATTTTCCCTCTTTTTGCTCACATAAACACATGTTGAACGTATCTGTTTGTCTCACAGGGTTGCATGAGCTGTAGCTCGGGGGCTGCCATGGCCCACTCCCCTCAGCTACCAGTCGCAGACGGCTCATCGCCCGTGGAGAACCTTCAGCAGGACTCTGTCGGACCTGTAGCTCACACCTAAAGAGACCTGGAACCTAAAATAGGACACTACACCGTTAACAAGCCTCGACAGAAACCTCAACAACACCTGCCATGGACCCCCCCCCCCCTGTTTAACAGGTTTCCTACGGGCAGCAGGGACAAAACTCATTATAAAGGGTAGAGAGAAGAGATGTTACTGTGTTTTTTTTCTCCTCACTGTACCGTTAATATCACGCCTCTCTCCTTTTGGTGTTAAGAGACCCGGATGTTTTTTTTTAAGTCACATTAAAAAGATTGTTTAGCACCATGAGCCACCAGGTCCTCAGTGAACAAACAGGATCTGTTATTGTCTGCCCCCTAACATGAGCACTGTGTTAACACCCGCACTACTCGTGAACGACTGGGTGAGAAGAAGAAAGCAGTGCTGGCCCAGTCTCAGAACTCTTCTCTGGTGGTGTGGAGAACGTGTCGTACAGGACGTACCCTGCACCAGCTCCTCCAGCGGCGTACAGGTGTGACCTACCGTGGTGGGCTCTGTTTCTCTTGTTTGCTTGTTTCAGGTAAAATCCTATGAGTTGTCATCAGAGTACACCATGCTCTTATTCCATAGCTTGATTTCCTCCTGTTTGTTATGTCGGTGTAATGTTATGTTGACTTATGAACCAGACTTTTCATTTAAATTAATGGTAAAAAGCTGAAAACCCTGAAACAGATGCTTTTCAACACCCAGAGCCACACTTGGTCATCACTGTGTTTTATCGACGCAGAAAATTTCCACCCGAGCTGTTTCACTTAATCCCAGTAGCTCTTTGTGTGTGTGTGTGTGTGTGTGCGCGCGCGCGAGTGTGAGTGAGTGAGCAAGAGTTATAGAGAAAAATGAGGAGAAACTTATTGTCATTCTGTGAATGTTGTCACTCTTCTTGTATTGAAATCAGATTGCAGGTGTGTGTGTGTGTGTGTGTGTGAGACGATGAATGCAGTGTCTTCTTCCTTCAGTATTGTCTAACGGTATGAGGCAGACCATGTTGTTTTTTAATCATTTTTAGATCAAACATAAATTACAGTACTGTGTATTTTATAGTAAATGTACACAAGACATACTATAACGTGTATAAAAAGCCATTTGTCTTGAATTCAGGGACGATTCGTTTGTGACAAAGAAATTAATAAATGACCTATGACCTAAGATGCATGTGGGTAGGATTTTTTATTAAGTTAAACACCCTGATGCAAACAGGAGGTGCAGACTCTTAAAAGTGAGAAAAACTCATATTTTTTACGGATTTCCTTTGATTTGTGTATCTGACATTTTTATACACATAAGAACAAATTACCAAATGTTGGATATTTTGTCATTAACGTGTTTTAGTGGAGTGCAGCAGCAACGTGGGAATTAAAGGTCACACAAACTGCTTTATGAAGTTCTGTTACATCAGCTTATGCTGGTGTTTCCACACTAGGGGGCGCACATGATCAGCGACTTATCTATCTCAAATTAATTGTAAACAAAATAAAGTAAAAGATGGAAATGTATTGTAAAAATGGATGAAATGACACAAAGCACCAACATTTGTAGTGTTTTACACTTTTATTGTAGTTTTTCTGTGTACAGGATTGTTCCTGCCTCATGGGATCATTTGAGATTTTCTTTTTCTCAAAAAGCTGGAAAAAAAACACCTAGTTGCTAAACAGTTAAACTGCATTTAATGTTGATATAGAAATGGTTAGCAGAACAAAAACAGGTCTGTAATAGAAATTAGCAGCAACTAACCTTGAATTATGCTTTAAATTTTAGTTTGAGCATAAAATAAACACATTCCAACTTATAATGAAAATCTGTAAAGAAAACAGAAGAAGCTTATGTACATCTTTATTCTTCATGTGGTGGTCGAGTTTTGGTTCTGAGAACCCAACAGTCACTATCTGGGCTATTTAAAATAAACAATGACACAAAAAGAAAACTATCTTTGCTTTCAGTCAGCAAAGCAAGCTGCAGCACTAGTTTCCCCTCTGACGTGTCTCTCCTGCCAGGACCTGACAGTAATAAGGATGTGTTTAGTTTGAATCGCAGCGCTGCCTCTGGACCAGCCAGTGACTCACTTTTCGCTTGTGTCTTCTTTTTTATTTTTACTTGGAAAACTTCTGCATCTCTGAAAGACAAAGGCTGAGGGTTAAGAGAGAAAAATAAGAGAAAATTAATAAGTGGCAGTGGCGCTCCCAAATAGTGGTCGGGGGGGCCGTAGTCACCCCAAGAAAATTGTTGGCCACCCCACTGCCCCCCGCCAGGGAAGACCCTCTACCTTTGATAAATCATATTAATGTTCACACAAACTATAGATTCATCTAATTTAATTAAAACATAAATGTAAAAGACAACACGGTTTATAATTATCAAGCAAATAAATCAGAATTTAAATAGATGTCGCTGAGGCTCACTGTTTCCAAAAAAACATCTAAAACCTAAAGGCTGAATATGGAACAATTTAATAAAAAGCTATATTTTTTTAAAAAGTAATAATACCTCCACGGGGCGTTTAGAGGTGTTCAGAATGAAGGTACAGTATTTCCTTTAAAAGCTTTATTTTAATTAAAAAATAATCAAATATTTATATTGACGGGCACAACACTGAGTTATGTTTACATCTACCAGCCACTAGAGGGCACTGTTGTGGGTTTCCAAATATGGTAAACAGTCCGCTTGGCACAGCGAGGCTGGCACTGTGGAAAATGGTGGACTCTGCAAGTCAAGCAGCTGCTTCTGAGCCCAGAAGATGTCGTTATCCTTCTCAGAAGAGGAGCGACCATAAAAGATCTAAAACCAGCGTGAGTTTAGGTCGTCGCTGGACACGGTGCTGGCTGCTCACTTCACGTATCGGCAGCAAACCTGGCATCGTGATGGCTTATTATTGCAGCTCCAACCTCCACACACTAGATGTCGCTTTGGTGTTTGTGCTCCAAATTCAACCTTTAAGAGTTTTTATGGATGTTTTGTTATGTTTTCTGAAATGTTTATTTCTCAAATTTGAGGTAAACGTGTTTGATGCATATTGATTTTTGAACGACCGCCACAGGTTAAACCCTCCCACCGTTACCACAAGGAACACTTTGGTGTGCCACCCCAAAATTTTCTAGGGGCGCCACTGCACAGTGGACGACCACGTGAATGAGCGTACCTTTGTCAAGATCAATGAGTTTCGGCTGAGTGCTTGCATGGGCGTTTTCTTTGAGCAGGTTATTCTTATAGTCTAAACACAGGAAAAAGACCAAAGATGAGACAAAACTGACTTTTGTTAAGGTGAGCACAGGGTTCAGACCTAAAACTCACCAAATCTCCTCTCCTCTCGACACACCTCCCTAACCTCTATCTCGTACTCCTCCGAGCTGCTGCAGCTTCTGTTGGACCTAAAATCACAAAAGCATGTGTGTAATAAACTAAAACAGAAATTAAAAGTGTGTGTTTGTAGCGCTCACCTCATTGATGCTTTGGGATAAAATTCTACAAACAAAAGAATGAATAAAAAACAAGATAAGAATCAAGAATTCAATGAGAATCAGACTGAGACCCTGCAGGCCAGACCTTTGGCTCGGCGGCGTCGCGTGAGGAGGATGATGATGAGTATAACGAAGGCCAGGAGCAGAAGGGAGGAGAGGACATAGCCCAGCGGCAGGAGAAAGTAGTGCCTTTGGTCAGGCAGGATCACGGTGATGACTCTCGGTGAATCGGCTTTAGTGGTACAAAGGTTTCAGCAGTCAGCACTTTTCTCTCACAAACACACTAAATAATGATGTAAAACTCACATTATGTCTATATCTGTCTGCAAACGGTGTACTTGAAAACGCCTTACGGCTGCAACATGTTCTGACTTCCATTACACAAAGGGCTGAGGGCAAAAGGGACGTGAGGAGCTGGCAATGCTCTGTATGAGCCTAGGAGAAGTCTGTTGTCTTTTAGTTCCTTATAGAAACAGAAATGTGCAAGTCAAGAAGCAGCTGTGGACCTCAGACTCTACATATTTGAGCCAAAATGAGATCCAGACCGGTGTCGTGCAGTGATTTACTTTTCCTGGCAGCAAAAACACAGAAAAGCAAAAAGAGCAGGAGGATGGAGCAGGGTGGGATGGTGGGAAGAGACCTCGTCCCAAAATCCAAGTTATTAACACACACAGATCTGTGTGCCTGTAAGTGTAATGAAAACTGTTAAATCATGTCTTTCCTTTGGTTACAAGTTATAAGTAACTACAGGTTTAATTCATTCTTGAATTGCAAACAAAAATGTCTTTTGTGTTTTTACTTTCTGTCTCTGAAAAAGCTGTCCGGATGTCCGCCAACAATGCCCTGTGTACCTTTCTAGTCTATCTATGTCCTCTTCTATATTAAAAAGGGCTAATAGTGATGATAACGTGCAAGAGTAAAGAGCTTGTGATGAAAACAGACCTCGGCATGCAGGATTATTAAAAGAAGTGAAGGAAGTGGGAAAGCTTTGCAGAATGTCAAGGTTAAGCCAAAGTCAACAGGCCAGCAGACAGCCGAGAGGGCAAAACGAGGCAGATAAGAAGACGACGGGCCGCTGCAGAAGACAAAACTAGTCCTGAACTGGAGACAAGTCGGACACGTTAGAATTCCAGAGAACTGTTTTTACAGCTCCGAGAGAGCGGGATTATTTGTGTGGGAAGAGCTGGACTTCAGTCAAAGAATGTGTCCAAGAGATTCTTCTGAAGTGAGATCGGCCTTCTCAGACACACACACACACACGCGCGCACACACACACACACACACAAACACCAGAAACGCTCTTGTTGTTAAAGAATATGTAGACAAAATCCCAAACCTCTCAACTTTTTTCCTTCTTTCTGAAAATCTTCCGTTATGAAGTGCACTGACACCAAGTTAGGAAGGATTAAAAAATGTGTTGTGAAACGAATCTGCAACATAAATATAACAATGATTAGGCTGGTTTTACATGTGTGGTTTAAGGAGTTTGGCTTCAGACAAGCTGACGATGCAAGAAAAAAATCCCTGAAGAAAACAAACAGAAAACTTCCTCCTCAGCTGCTCTGCTGTTTGGAAAGTCTGAGAGAGAGGAGACGAGTCAGGATGAATGAGGACAAGTCGAGGGGAAAGGAAAGAACAGATGTGTGCCTCTGCTCCTGATTAAACATGTGGAAGTTAAGCGATGAAGCATCTGCTCTGCGCCGGCCCTCTCGGGCCCACCCGGAGCCTCAGAAGAAGGAAGACTTGTACCTTTGTCTTGACCAGGAAGAGCTTTGACCGTCTCGGTGGTCTGAATCAGCGGCGGCTCGACTTTCAGCCGAAACTCTCTTCTCTCGTGCAGACCGCAGTAATGGTGGTGGAGGTGGCAGGAGTATGTGCCCTGGTCTGTAGGCTGTAAAAACACACATATACAAGGAAATAAATCTTAGACCAAATAATGCAAACTGTGACAAAATTAATGCAAAAATAAAGATGATAAAATTTTGTTTTTAATCTTAAAAAAAACTGTTTGGACAAATAAGTTTAATTCTCACTGAATTGATAAGCTAACGGCTAGTGAAATTTGGGCCCAAATCAAAGCAGGTTCCTCCCATCTTAGCACATATTTATAAACCTTCATATCATCACTAGTTTTGTATTACATTGTTATTTTATCAGAAATATTGACAAAATCCTGTCATAATTACCCCTGTGGATCATAAGAAGATTCTACAGCTAGCTGCTGCTACTTAGTTTTATAATAAAATAATAATTTTATAGTTGAGAGAAAAATAGCCACATAATCCTAATTTAAGAGTTTATAAACGTTTGTGAAATAGCATTTGGATGAACAAATGACATTTTTCATATTTAGGTCATACACCCTTGTCAAACTAGCCATCGGTTTGGTCAGAATTAACCTCCATTGCTCCAAACTGAGGTTATTCTACATGTGAGATGTTAATTATTAGGGGTGAGAGTCGATTAAAAACTTTATCTAATTAATTAGAGGCTTTGTAATTCATTAATCTTGATTGATCACATTTTAATTAATCAAGAAAATTTGTCCCCAAAGCAATTTCTTTATTAAAAATAATTTTAGTGAGGCACAGAATCAAACAATAAACTTGAAACGTTAATATTGTAAACTCAAGCTCCTTTCATTTCTGGAAAAATGCTTTTAAGTTATAAATATATCAAACCTTTTCACAGAAACTCACTTCAAAGATCTGAAACATTGTTTTAAATAATCAATCTGACAACAAGGACACTGGATGAAGAGGCAGAAAATCATCTAAACTCAGTAAATCAAAGTAATCTCAAAGTGAGAACGTTGAAACTGCAGCAGCACCCCTGAACCTTTGAGCAACACAGCTGTAATTCAACAGGCCTTCGTTGTACAAAAGAAACTCTATTTGTCTTTATTTCTGAGCAGTCGACCCAGACTGATCTGTGTGTTTTACTGATTCTTTATTTGACCCAAATGTTCTTGTTTCTGAGCTCAACCACTCAATCATGTCTTGCAAATAGCTGGAAAATCTTTAATTTCCTTGTCTCCACCCAAAATCCCACTTGTAACAAATGGGAACAACTGCTACTCCATGTTTTCATCCGTGCGATCGCTGAGGTTACCAGTTCCCAGCTTGCACATAAATCTTGACTCGACAAGTTCTACATTACTAATGAGTGTTACATATGTTCCAGAAACACACACACACACACACACACACACGATTAAAACATTTCCCACCAAATGCATGTCCACATATAATACAGACATACGAAAACATGTTTGCCTTCTTACAGATTTCTAATGTTTTTGCCTACTTTTTGTCACACTTAAATGTTTAAATGTAGATCAGCAAACAAAAAAAAATCTGATAAAAGCATCCTACCAATATTCAAACATGGCGGTGGTAGTGTGATGCTCTGGGGCTGCTTTGCTGTAATTGATGCAACCATGAGTTCTATCCTCTAAGGTGAACGTCTGATGTTTGACCTTTAACAGGCTGTTCATGCTAGAGAAACCCTCTAATGTGTTACATTTTTATTTTCTTCATCCCAATCTGAACATACAAACCTGCAGATCTGATATGGTAAGTGAAAAGTCTCCCTTTGAGAAGGCCTGATTGCTGATGTTCATCTTCCTCTGGAGGAACCGAGGTCCGTAGCTGCGTTGCTCACCAGAGGCGTACAGATCCACCAGCCGATCAGCGAGGTCATGGCGGACTCCTGGTGGCTGGCGGTCCCAGTGGACAACCTGGATGGTGATGCATCTTCAAGTTAATAAAAAAATTAAAATGTATTTATTCTGAGGAATCACACACACACACACCTGCTGGTCCTCCTCCTCATTGCTCCAGTCTGTCCACACAGTCCGTCTGTTGATGCAGGGCAACACCGCGGTGCTCCCGACCAGCACCACGTACACGGCCTTCTGTCCATCCCAGAATCGCTGCTCTTTGCGGCCTTTGTGGAGAGAAGATCAGCTGTAAATCAGGATGCTTGTGAGGAAGCACGAGCTCTCATTTATTGGGAGTTGAAGGCAGACGTACGTGACTTGGTCACATTGAGCTGAATTCTGACCGTCTCGTACAGGTGGCAGTAGAGATGGTGGAGGTTACAGAAATACAGACCTCTGTCATCCATCCTCACATCTGTCCCCATATGTAGAAACAACCAGAACAGAAAAAGTGCAAGTTTAGGTTAAAATTAGTTCCAACCCATCTGACTCTGAACAAAAAATAGGCTAATTTGATGTTTTTAAAGTAGAAGTCTGTTGAGCTTTAAAACCAGTCACACGGTTGCACAAGCAAAAATGTCTCAAGCTACTAACATTTTATATAGAAACAATAAAATGCAAGTTTGCACAGGAGCAATTTTGAATAGCTACAGTCAGAGGAAACATTTTCTTTAACAGTCCTTGTTTTTATCTAACGGCTGAGGTCATCAGAACACTTTATGCTGCTGCAAACACATTTATTCATGCTCTTTAGTGATGATTCACATGAATACGTAGGTTTTAAATTGAATAACTTTGTTTAAAGTGATGTAATCACAGAAAACAACTAGTGATGTGATCAAGTATTTCCCCCTTTACAGATTTCCCCAGTTTTTGTTACGCTTCAGATCAGCAAGCTAATTTCCAAATCAGACAACCTGATGGAATACAAAATTCAGTTCTCAAATGATGATTTCATTTATTAAGGAAATTAAATGCATCCTAACCAACATGGCTCCGAGCGTTTGGTCGTTTATAAGTGGTCAGACTGTGCGAGAGTAGGACCAAACTCCACCAGACTGATTCATACCAGTTATTACACATGCTTGATTCAAGATGGTGCCCCTGAGAGTGCTACAAGCAGTTCTTGAGCTTAGGGATCAGTTTCACATAAAGCCTGGTTATTTTGTTATCCTTAATAAATGAAATATTCTTTTAAAAATTGCATTTTGTATTTAAACAGATGATCTTGTCTGGAACTGAAACTTCTTAATGCAGATCTGGAACATCTAAGTGTAAGAAATCTGCAACAAAACAGCGACACCCATGAGAGTGAATGAGTGAATGTGACCTTTGATGACCAGGGAGAAGTTTCCATCCTTGAAGGCTGTTGGGTTGAGGTTGACCCTGCCCAGGTTTTTGGAGGTGTAGATCCTATGTTCTCCTGCTGAGAACATGTCCACCACCCTCTCCATGGGGGAGTCTGCATAATCCCGATAAATGTCCCAATGGGCCACCCTCTGCCGGTCCCTCATCTGGTCCCTGGTCCACATCATGCGGCCGCTCACACACTGCAGAACCACCTGGGAGCCGGCCGGGGCACTGACATTATAACCTGCAACCACCACGCTACTGCTGCTGTCAGACTGGCATGATGCTGGAAAACAGGAGAGAGGTTTCAGTAAGAGGAGGAAAGCCCAGATGTTAGTCTCAGCTGGTCAAAGAGAAACTTACCTGATGTAAAGAGGACTGTGGAGACTGAAACAAAGACACAACAGATGAGATTTTACCTCTCGTGCAAACACAAGTCTCTCATTGTTGGACTGATGCATTTCAATTCCAACATAGTACAAGGGCCAGCAAAATTCTGCAAATATCTCCAAATAAAACAGCATAATAAAATGAAAATGATAGTTTTCTGACTAATGTCCAGTTTATGATGCAACTCTGATATCATCTAACAAATATAAATAAACAAATCTGTAAATCTGGGGCAGAGATGAGCTTAAGCCTGGGGCTGGCTGGGGCCGGCTACAACAACATGTCCAGGAAAAATAATTAAAAATGGTGTTTAGATTTGTTTTGCTGGGGGGGGGGGAAACCCTGACATTATCTTTTAAGAAAATGACTTCAATAAAGATGGCA
Source organism: Aphyosemion australe (assembly GCA_006937985.1). Classification (NCBI taxonomy): domain Eukaryota; kingdom Metazoa; phylum Chordata; class Actinopteri; order Cyprinodontiformes; family Nothobranchiidae; genus Aphyosemion; species Aphyosemion australe. The sequence goes on from SSNS01000347.1 coordinate 435,771, forward strand.
GATTTTAAACAACAAAGAAAAACGTTTCAGAACTTGGATGTACTCACAAAGCAGAACCTGAAGAATAGCATCCCTCATCTCGGTCCTCATGACAGCTGCCATATATTCCCTGCTTCACATTCTTCTGCACCGTTTTGTCAGAGTCACATCTTCTCTGAGATGCATCAGACACAGACTCCAAACAGGACCGACCCGAGGAAACCCGACACCACCCGAACCTCCTCCTGTGACGACCTACAGGACAACCTCTCAATAGACCAAATATCTTATAAAACCTCTTCTTTTATTGTCAAAACTTCTTTAAGAAGCTACAAGAACAGCATAATCTACATTGATGAAAATATTTTTATATTTTAAATAAGCCTACCCAAAAACATTAAAGGCACTTCTTTTTCCTCAAAGACACTTAATCAAATTTTCTTAAACAACATATTTTAATTCAGAAATAAAAAAATAAGAATTTTTATTTATTTGAATTCTTATTTAGGCAGATTTTTTTACCCTTTGATGCCTAAAATATTATAATTGATAAAAGTTCTTAAGTATTTTTATGTCTTTTGCAAGATCACTACTTGTATTGAATAATGTATATTTTTCCATCTGGTGGACAATCTAAGTACTGCAGGTGACAAATGCAAAGAGGTTTTTTTTTTTGTTGAATTGTCACATAAATAGCTACAATAAATATTTATATAGTTTTATAAGTGAAGCAATATAATAGCCATTTAGTTCTTGAATTTAAAAATGAATTTCTGGTGGTATCAGGCTGTACATACCTGTCAAGACACTCCTAGCTCAGCTCTACAGAAACCCTCAGTGGCTAATCCCTTCAGTGACATAGCCAGCTTCTGCAATACTTATCCTCCAAATCATTAATTAAAAATTTCAATGGCTACAGCTCAGCTTTAAAAAATTTGCCTCAGACACCCTGTATGAACAGCTGAAAGACATAAACAACAACTCACCTGTGTTAAGGTCAAGGTAAGACTGTCCACAAGAAGTCATCAGCACCAGTTCTTCTCCTTGGAGCAGCAGAAGTCCTTTACTGTGTGTATTAGGCATATTTGACTGCATTTCCCCTGGTAACATAATTGGTAAATTTGCATTCAATACCACGGTTGTAACAAGAGAGGATGAGTCTGTGTACCGGTAGGAGTTTTATAAATTGAATCTGTATCACAGAATTTCAGTATGTTTTTATTATTTGTGGAAAAGTGAAAATGTAAAAATAAAAACGCAATTTTATTTGTATAGCACAAGGGCTGCAACAAAGTGCTTTACTGCAAGCAATAACAGAGTAGTAGGCAATAAAGTATTAAAAGATTAATCAAAAACTTATGAAAAGATCAAGAACTGAATTCAATTATTTATTTACAATTTCAAATAAAAAAATTGGAAATAAATAAATGAAACTGTAAATAAATAAATAAAAATAAATAGGAAATACATACATACATACATACATACATACATACATACATACATACATACATACATACATACATACATACATACATACATATAATATTAGAAATATATAAATAACTGTGAAAATGAAATTGGAAATGTATTTATTTATTTACAATTTCATTTATTTATTAATTTCTTGTTTTAGCAGGATGAGTCCTCCACATTTTCAACATTAAAACTGCGACTGTAAAAACAACAAACGAAAAGAAAAACAAAACAGTCGGAACCTAAGCTACAGACTCGTTGTCAACCGGAGGAGAATGAACGTGACACCAGGACGCTTTCCCGAAACAAGCGAACTCATTCAAGGTTTAGTGGTTGAAGGTAAACGACGTTATTAAATCCGGTTAGTTTGAATAAATTTACAAAGTAGCACATAAATCATATTTTAAATATAGTTAAAGTGATTTCTTGTTTATTTTGGATGTATTTTAGAAGCTATCATGTTTTATTTAATCGCTAGTTTGCTAAAACGCGTGCTCGTTGCGGCAGCTTATTTTGCTAACTTCTCAGCCAGAACACATCACAAAGACTCGATTTAGCGGTTGAGAGTGTATTTGATTTAGCTTTATAGTCTAGTAATGTGACCTAAAAAGTCCATTTGTGTTTGCAGGCTCAGTGCTGAAAGATGTTTTTGACCAGATCGGAATATGACAGGTAAGTGTAGCACAAACTGCTTTGTCATTTATGTCTCCAATAAACAAACCAGCGTTGTGAGTCCAGTACAAAGTAGTTTTTCCCCACCAGTATTAAACATATAATTATGCCATTTTACCATTGAGGGACGGAAAAATGCTTTGTATTCCTTCGATTTGTGTAACTTTGTTGTTCTGGTAGTTAGCTAACTGCTAACAGTTCTGTTGCAGTGCTTTCACTTTCGTTATGCATTTTTTTAAACTCGTCCTTATCTTAATATAAAGTAATTACTTTAACTTATTGTTTTTCACAGTTTCAATAGCCCTACACTTTCAATGTTTCAATGCAGAGTTGAAAAGTCATGGAGTTCCAGATTAGAATAAGATCAAACATTTGTGTTCCCAGATTTTGTTCCATACTGATGTTCTGTGTCCACATACTTCATAGCTGCTGCTGTCTGTTTTTTCTGGTATTTGATTTATATAGATAACAAACTCAACCAAACATTTCCAGTAAATCTAGGTGTTTTCAACTTGATAAATGGCTCAGATATTTGACAGAAAAATCTAAATATTTGATTCTGGAAATGTTAGAAAATAAAAATTAGGAATCCTGTTTAATCAGCTCTCTCCTAGTCTTACATGCATCAACAATGACCCTATTTATTTATTCTTTTAGAGGCGTAAACACATTCTCTCCAGAAGGAAGATTGTTCCAGGTTGAATATGCCATAGAGGCGATAAAAGTGAGTATCATGTAGACTTCATGAGCCCTCATGTGTGATTGAGTACATAAAACATTCAAACTCACTGGTTTTCTTCGGTTTGGCTTTGCTCTCTCAGTTGGGCTCCACAGCCATCGGTATCCAGACAACAGAGGGAGTCTGTCTGGCTGTGGAAAAGAGGATCACTTCTCCACTGATGGAGCCCAATAGCATTGAGAAGATCGTGGAGATTGACAGTCACATTGGTATGTGGAAACACAAACTGGCTCGCTGAGACAAATTTTGTTTAATAAAAAACACCTGAGCACCAAAATAAGCTCAAGGGTTTGTTACAAATGTAAAACAATCTTTTTCTCTGATTGTTGTAATTATAAACCTAAATTACATTAACTTGATTGTATTTGCGTTATTTTTGAATGCTGAATTAAATATGTCCTTTATTTAAAAACGTTTTATCATTTAATTCCTGTCTTGATTTTTCTATTGCAGGTTGTGCCATGAGTGGCTTAATAGCTGATGCGAAGACTCTGATTGACAAAGCAAGAGTGGAAACACAGGTGTGGATTGTGAGTTAGGTTGGAAATGAAGATATCTACTGATTTAGATGTTAACTTGATTCTCTCTTGTTTTAGAACCACTGGTTCACTTACAACGAGACAATGACGGTGGAAAGCGTGACTCAGGCCGTGTCTAACCTGGCGCTGCAGTTTGGAGAGGAGGATGCAGATCCCGGTGCCATGGTCAGTCTCTCAGACCAGCTCCACGTTTTTGAACTGCAAATGCACATTTCAAATTAACTGCCTTGTTTTTGTTTTCCTATTTCTTTTTTACTCAGAGTCGACCTTTTGGAGTAGCTCTGCTCTTTGGGGGAGTTGATGAAAAGGGACCTCAGCTGTATGTGCAGATAAATTTTACAACATTTAAATGTAATAGATGCATGTTTCATTTTGTTTGATAAAAGATAAAAAAATTCCCCCTGAATTCCAGCTACCACATGGACCCATCAGGAACCTTTGTTCAGTGTGATGCTCGGGCCATCGGCTCTGCGTCAGAGGGAGCTCAAAGCTCTCTGCAAGAGGTCTACCACAAGGTACATCAACCGTATACTCCTTGGTTGCATATTTAGTTGAGAAGATGGTTTTGCGTTTGAATGTGAGGCTGGAACTGTGGTACAAGAGGGAATCAGCTTCTTCTATAACATGAAAATGACTGTTTGGTGGAACACCGTCTCATGCAGCAGTAGAATTTTCCACCTGGCTGATCCAGCAGACGGACATTTGTGGCGATATGTTTTAGTTACATCAGATACGTTAATGCCTCTGTCATAAACCCGCACGCAGTTCTTCAACAGAAAGCCAGATTTCAGAAGTCTGCTGATGCTTTAAAGGTTAAAGTTTGTTTGAACAACTGTCTCCAGATAAATTTAGACAAAACAGAAACTTAAGTGCACTGCACAGTTCCATTGCTGCCATTAAATAGCAGCTGGGTAAACTAAAATTCTCACAGAAGCCAGCTTCAAAAGTGTTGTAATGCTGAGTAAGACGATAATTCATTCTTTTTTATTTTGAATAGTGTAATGGTATATTTGGGACTGGGTCTTTTTGTTAGCCATCCTTTCCCACAAGATTTGCGTTAGGTCCCGTGGGATCCCAGTCCCATTGCAGGGCTCTAGTGGAAAGCTCCTTGTATTACTGACAGCCATATGGTCTAAGGTCATACTGTGTTCCCACTAGACGTGTTTTGGGACATTTCTGGGAGAGGGGAAGGGGACGATTCGATGGCTCTGTCTTTTCCTTCCATTCTACTTCACCAGCAACTCTTCCAGTTTTACAAATGCTGGTTTTCTGACATCTGCTGATGTTGTTTCTTACCGAGTTACCAATCAGCATGAGTTAACCACAAGTCCTGCCCAGTGACTCTACCGGGCCTTTTTGAGTACATACGCAAGGCAGGTACTCATGTGGTTCCTAAAATGGCCTGGAAAGTAGTCCTAATGGAGACACATGAACCCTTTTTATAAGATGCACCATGCCAGCAAATCAGCGTAATATTGCCGCAACGGTGTGTCTTATGAATGCGCTGTGGCAGCAAGGAGATGCGGGAATTTTGCGGCATTTGTGCCACCATGCTTGGTAGTAATATTACCGCAACGCCGGACTTGTGAATTCACATTACGCCTTGGCGCAACAGAAGGTGGTGTCATGATCACGTGATGAATTAATTCGAAGCTCCGGCCAGAAACTATATTGAAAATGAAAGTAAATACGGGCATAGGTTTCGCTTGTGCTTAAATGCAACATATTTACAATATTGATTATCTATAAAATGTTTTATTCTCTTGTACAGGTAAGGACACGAACCACTGGTACTGATAATTTGATTTTTCTGTCTTTGCTTAACAGTCTATGACATTAAAAGATGCCATCAAGTCATCTCTCACCATTTTGAAGCAGGTGATGGAGGAGAAGCTCAATGCCACCAACATTGAGGTTTGTTTCTCACTTATTGTGTTATGGTGTCTTTGTACCTTGATGGGGTTAATTTAAAGCGTCCCTGTGGTGTTTAAATCCCTGTTTTTTATGCACCTTTATGTTTTTTATGCATTTTTTGCAGCTGGCAACAGTAGAGCCTGGTAAGACGTTCCACATGTACTCCAAAGAGGAGCTGGAGGATGTGATCAAGGATATCTAGAGATGAAACTTGAGTTCTGGGCAGGAGAGGCGAGGACATGAAGGGGTGCCTGGGCCTACCATCACAAATCAACCACAACTTTCCAACAACCCCACAGCATTCAGAGTCTTTTTTTGGAGGTTTCTATTTGTAATGTGATTTACCTCTGTGTGTCTGGGCACCTCTTTTACGGGAGTGTGATCAGCATTTAAAGCTGAATGGTGGGAAAATGTCAGGGGTTCAGGGAGGGGGCCGATTTTTTTGTTACGGATCAATACTATAATAAACTGTTGTACTCAAAAAATGACTGACTCTTTTCTTAAAAATAAAAATAAATAAACATATTCCAAGTATGAGGTTCATTATAATGTCATTTTTTACATATTCAGGGTTAATCAATTTTTACACGATTGTAGCAGGAATATTCTTGAAATTTCAGACTATTTTACACTCTTTATGTTTTAGTTGTATTCTTATGCTTCAGTCACTTGTGGGGATCCTCGGGGTTCTGTATTAGGCCCGTTGTTTTCGTTGTATCTGTTACCTTTGGGTCTGATTTTCAGGAAACTGTCATTTTCACTGCTATGCAGATGATTACCCAGGTATACATCCCCTTTAAGAGAGGCAATCAGTCATTGAATTCTCTCAGAATGTTGGTGATGTTAGGCATTGGATGTTCTCTTAACTTCCTTCTTTTTAATGAAAAGAAGATGGAGGTTGTAGTTTTTGGTCCTAGTGCTTCATCTGGGGACTGTGCGGTTGCCCTTGGTCTGCTTGCTTGCCTCTTTTGAAACCTAGTGTGAAATCTCCAGGTTGTATTGGACAGGGATCTTATCTTGGACAGGCAAATCAGCGTGGTGACTAAATCTAGTTTCTATCAACCGAAGGATTGCCAAGGTAAAGACCTTGATATCGAAACAAGATTTTGAGAGTAATTCATGCTTTTATTACATCGAGACTTGATTACTGTAATTTGATGTACTTCGATGTTTCCCAGTCTCACCTCTTTCATCTTCACTTGGTGCAGAATGCGGCTGCACGTCTGCTCACTGGATGAGAAAGATGGAGCAAATTACTCCAGTTTTGGCTTCGCTGCACTGATTGCCTGTACATTTTAGAATCCCGTTTAAGGTACTTTTATGGGTGGTTAAGTCTCTGCATGGTCTTGCTCCAAGTTACCTCTGAGCTACTGGCTCTTCACTCCATCTTCACGGTCTCTGGGGTGATGCACTGTTCCTGGAAGTCCCAAGAATGAGACGTAAACTCAGTAGTGACGGGGTTTTTTCAGTGGCCCCTAGGCTTTGGAATGTGCTCCCTCTACAGATTAGGTTGGCATCTTCTCTGTCCTGTTTTAAATCTTTTCAAAACCCATTTTTATGCTTTTGCTTTTAACACAGCAGAGTCTTAGTTTATCTTGGTTTTTATGTATTTTATGCTGTATATCATGTTTTTTGCTTTTTCAATTGAATTTTTATTCATGTGAAGCACTTTGGTCACTTTTATACTGTTTTAAGGTGCTATTCATCTGGTTTGTATTTGGGAATCAATGAATTGAATAATCTGCTTGTTTCTATATATTAAACTGCAAGTTAGTAACAGCTTTAAACTAATCCTTAGTCATAATAAATATAGCCATTAAGTAAGATTGTTTGTGTTTGGCCTGACACGTGTAGTATTAACTTGATCACATGCACCAAGTGTACATTTCTGTCAATAGAGCTAGAAAAATAAGACAAATTTGTTAAAATGGAGATGTAGTGTTTGATTGAAGATTATTTCGTAGTCTTTAGTTCTTGTATTTGTTGAAAAATGTCTTCTTTTCATGCCCTCAACAAATTTTCATACATGAAAAAATATGGTTGATATAAACAGCTGATCAAGTTGACAAGAGAATACTGCATTTTTATTTTTGTGAAGTTTAAATTTTCAGAAACATGTATTTTTCTCGGCTTTTCAACAGTAAAAATAGGCATGTTGTGTAAGACTGTCTCTTCTGGCTTTTAAGTTCTTGGAATGCTAAACAGATTCAGAGAATAAATCCCTTTTTAATGAAGTGTTTGCTAGTTTATTCGCGGTCTTTCCGCCAGGGGGCAGTGTAACGCCAGAGAGGAAAGGTCCGCTCAGTTGAAGAAGATTCTCGCCGACCAATCAGAAAGCAGGGTTCTCTGCTCCTGACCAATCACGGGTGGCTGTTGTCGGATCGTTGTTGAAGAGGCTTTTGGCGATGAGGAGGGGGCGCGTGAGCAGCCAACACATCGATGGCACAGTGAAGTTTCTGGTAGTGTCCACAGTTTGAGCAGCTCTTTTAGCAATTATGAACTCCGTGTGTTACTTTTTGGCGCTCGGGTTGCTTTCGTCAGCCCTGGGTAGATATCATCAGGAGGGAAACGGCTTGTCCCGCGTGAGGAGGCTGCAGACGGGGCGACTTGTTTCCGAGAGGACGGAGCACAGCGGTGGGCTGAATGAACAGACTTGCACGGCTTTGTATGGAGTAGAGTCAGCGCTGCTGAATAACACCAGCTCTGTAAGTGACTGTAAACCACACCATATTCTCTGAACGAGTCACAAAAGTCACAAAAAGTTGAAGTCACTCTTCAGTCTGTGTGGTTACTTATGTATGCTGCGTTGTTTTTTCTTGCTGAAACTAAACAGTTCCAAATATAACATAATTTAACACATAAAGTTTGTTTTTCAGCACTAACAGGTTCATTTCTGAATTGCTATTAGCTGAAAACCTGTCAATTAGTAGATGATGAGCAAGAAAAAGCATCTCTCAGGTCTGGATGGTTCCCGTTTCTCCAGTGTGACTTCTGTTGTCTTCCACTTGTCTTGTTCATTAATTTTTAATGCAGTTGTACAGGGGTTGAACAGAAAATGATTCAAAAGAAAAGCTTTGATAACTGTGGACTGCACAAAATAGCTCTGAGGGCCACAAGAGGGCCCCAGGCCGCCCGTTGGACATACCTGGTCTAAAGAGTTCCACAGAAAATAAAATATATTGAAAAGACTCCAGACAATTTAATAACCAGTGCATAGATTCGTCGTTTTAGCTTGAATTCTGCTTATCAATGGACTTTCTGTGCAGATAAATATAGTATTAGTAGATTTAGGTCAGAATTAGGACGGGTAGTTTTTATGAGTAATTGTGGGTCATCAGTTTGTACCACTTACATAATCTCTTCTGTTCTGACTTTGGTTAATCTTGTTTGGTTGGACTGACACAGGCTGAATGAATAATGTTATCACAGGTTTGTGTAAAAAATTACAAACTTATCAGGCATTACTAGAAGATCTCAGATAAGCAGCTCCTTATTTTCTGCATTTTTAAACCATGTTTATGATAAATCATTAACTGTTTGAAATTATTTTTATGTTTATAATTCTTATATTTTTATTGCAGATGCACAAGAAAAATCTGGTGATTAGAATCATTGATCACCTGATTTGAAACTCAAAAACCTGATTTTTCTTTTGGTCCATTAATGCACCATACTCATAGCCTGGCAAACCATCCTGTATATGTGAATATATAGTCTGGCCATGACCCATTGACGGCTCTCAGTCATGGGGCGGGATCTACAGTTGTCTTTCAAACTGTCTTCGCATGCTATTGGATAACAAACAACATGACTCACCGCTACGGATGTCAGTCAACAGGGCAGTCCACCATACACCATTGAAGAAGACGCAAATACATCCTTTTTCTGAATAAACTTAAGTACCTCTATCTGCTCTTGACTCAAAAAAAAGCTCACGTCTAAATAGTCCAAAGTTGATCCCAAAGCTGTTTCAAACGAGCTGTCGCCATCTTATTATTGCTTAGTCACAGTAACATCCCGCCCACCAAACAGATAAAGCGCTGTGATTGGACCGTCACCAGACTGTCCAGGGCTGCGGAGGTTCTGATGGAGCGTGGCTAGACCGACATGCAGAACAAAATAATTTTGCTTTGGCAACTTACAGTCTAGATTCTAGGCTACCGTACCATTCCCAAGCAGCAATTTTAAAACATCTGTCATTTTTCTCGGTCTGTGAACTCATCCTTACTAAAGCGCTAGTTCACTAGCAACAGTAGTTAATTCTGTGTAGATTTTATTTACTTCCAAAAATTTCAGTTTTCAGTTTAATCAGAAAACAAATCGGCACGTCAGAACTGTCCTAGAACCCAAAATTTGTATCAGTCCTCAAAATCAGAACCAGTTTGTTGAAGCCATTTTTTGCTATTAGAATTTACAGTTTTCCTAATTTTGTGCTAGATTGATTCATTATCGCGAACCAACAGTTCTGTGTTGCAGTGAAGATGAGAGTTTGACCATTTACTGATAATGATATGTAGTTTGCTCGGTTTTGATTGGCTGTTTGAACAGAGAGAAATCATCAGAAAAAATGTTTCAGAAGCCACTGGACCTTGGAGCAACACAGTCTTTTGACCTACATCACATTTTAGTTTGCCTTTTTTGTTGTAGAAAGGTCTAGAGTTGAGTTTCCCTTCTTTTTGTGTTTACAATAAACAACAAAAAAAATGGAAGAATTGTTTTTATTGCAGATGTGTGCATGTGGAGTACAAAGAACTTTAAGGTCCAAAGCTAGTGGGTCAGCCTTGCTGCGACTACACAGTTCATCTCTATATTTTTTCATTTTAAAACCTAAAACATTTTCTTTTAATAGACTCTAAAACAAACTCCTGGGCTTCATTACTGTAATGCAACAAGAACAAGCCTCACATCCAACAATAACATTGCTCAAAGGGACAGAGCCTTCATCTTGTTTGTGTGAATCGGTGGATGTTACACCATTCCTGTGGCTCCAACACCTGGGCTGACGTTTGAACATGAAAATTATTCAGCGTGCCCTCAAAGATCAGACTCCTCCTGCTCTTTGGGGCCTTTCTGACCCTTCCAGACATTCCCTGCGTTTTTCCAGAGCTTGATCTGATCTTCGCTGAGAACCTGTGTCTGGGTTCCCCGTTATCAGATTTCCAGAGAGATCTGTAGTATAGATTATTTTATTTTCCCCTAGAAACCTGGGTAAATAAGCAGGTAGTCTCACCTACTCCCACTTTTAATTCTATTTGTGCAGTTGTAGTCCTGATAAAAACAACTCTGCATGTTTTGACAGCCAGTCTGGGCTTTCCCTTATTTTCCCACTTTGGCATGTTTATGTAAGATTCATTTTGCTGACAGGTTTAAAACTTGCTGCTTGTGTCTTTTTTCTTCAGCCTCCATCCTGTTCTTTATCCCTTCAGCCAAAAGAAAAAGGCGAAAGAGAGAAAGAACAAGCTGTATTTACTGGCTGAAGGGTGGCTGGGTCACAGCCAGCTTGTTTGAGCACCAAGAAAAGCAGCGGATGATGTTCCACATGGAGTGTGTGTGTGTGTGTGTGTGTGTGTGTGTGTGTGTGTGTGTGTGTGTGTGTGTGTGTGTGTGTGTGTGTGTGTTTGTGTGTGTGTGTGTGTGAAGGAGAGAGAGGAACACCAAAAGCAGGGGTTTGTTTACATACAGGAAGAGACATCCACTGAGAAGAACTAATTAGTAAAAAAATAAGAACTTCTTGTTAAGTCTGAGGCTGAATTTTTCTTGGACCTTTTCTCCCATCGTTGGTGGATAAAATAACAAAAATAAGTACGCGTAAACTAGAATCATACAGAGAAAAGGGTTGTGGGATTTCTGAGAAGCCAGACTATTTTGCAGTTTATACATTTAAATTTCCATGTGTATATTTATTTATTTTTTTGCAGTACTTTGCAAAAGTTTTAAATCATCTATTTTTTGCTGTCAAACAACCAGACTTTCTTGTCTTGATGGCTCGTTCGTCAGAATTTCTGAGGTTTTCCTTCAGTTTTTCATCTAATTTTCAGGTCATACCTCTCTGGAAATCATCTTGTTGGTAACAAAATATAATTTTACTTGTCAGTCTTACATGCTGGTACAGATGTCGGCTGATTTAGGTTTATCTCAAAGAGCAAATTTTAACAAAATACAAATTTTCTTTTTAGATTACTTTAAAAATCTGATTCTGGGAATAAAAAACTCCACCTCAAAGATCTGTTATTGGCTGCATGACTTGAGCTGACAGACATCAGGGTTGTCCAGCAATTGGAGGGTTGTGGGATCGATCCCAGCTCCCAGCAGAGAATGCTGCTGTTGTGTCCTTGGGCAAGACACTTAACCCACCTTTCCTGCTGGTGGTGGTCGGAAGGACCAGTGATGCCTTTGTTTGGCAACCTCGCTTTTGTCAGTGTGCCCCAGGGCAGCTGTGACTTCATTGTAGCTCATCACCATCAGTGTGTGGATGGATGACTGATTGTGTTGTGAAGCGCCTTGGGGGGTTGTAGAACCCTAGAAGGCGCTATACAAACAGGCCATTTACCATTTTATTGCTGCTTGAGCATTGATGTGTTCACAAACTGGATAAAACGTACAACTATTGAGTTTCAGATCAACCACGCACTTTTCTGGATCCAGCCCCTAGCGGATGAAGAGGGAACTGCAATTTTTGTCAAATCCGCATTGGCTTCACTATTGGCAGGCAGAATTTACTCCTTGATAAAGAACCATTATTCTGTTAAAGCAACACTAAACAAGTTTTCCACTTCTTCATTCTGGTTGAAAGTGTAATTGAAACTGCTGTAAACAACCCTGTCACAGCCTGCTGTAGCTAGCGCTAACAACCAGCTAATGCTAACAAGCCAAAAGATCCATACTGCTGGACACAAAAATATTATTATCCAGTAGCAACAAAGCCAGGTCACCATCAGTCCATGATTTCACAGCCTCCTCCAGCACCACACCAATGTTCACTCTGGTTTTAGCTCTTTGCTTCACCTCCAAAGACATTACTCTTTTGCTTCCAGGCTAACAAATAAAACAAATTTCTTCTTCTTGTGCTTTTTATTGATGGTCGACTGAAAAAGCTAACTGCTAGCCTTTATATTAGCTACCAGCACAGTAAACAGCTATTGCCGTAAAACAGGTAGAGACCTCCCACTGGTGTTCCTACCTGAACTACAAAACTGTTAAAGTAACAATAGATAGTTTTTTAAACTTTAAGCTAGAGCTTTAAATTTATCTCAGTGATTGTTGAGATAGTAACTTGACTAGTTTCATATTTGACACCACCCTGTAGTAGCCTGGCCTGCCAGACTCTCCCTCTGTCTATTCTATACAGCCTAAGGGTCTGATAACTCTCGGCAGCGAGCACCACAAGGGGCGGGACTAGCCAGCTCAAAAATAACCAATCCGAAAGAAGGCGGAAATGACGACTTACCGTGCAACGCTGTAGTTCTTTATCTGTAGTCGTCAAAGGAACGCTGCTAACACTCTCCCTCTCACTGTTCACGCTGAACTGCACTGCAGTTAACCCCAGCTTTCCGGCATTTTTTACTTGTTGCTCCATTAGCGCAAGTAAAGGTGATGCAACGATATGTGTTTTTAGCTGGGTAAGCACCTTCCTCAGTAGAAATGAATACACTGGGGGCGAATGAAGACCCATCTAAGATGGCGGTCGGCCACTACGGAAGCGCCAGTCCATGAGGCGTCTACGTGTGTATGTCTGTGGGTAGCACGGCGCAAACATCTTTCTTTAGAAAGGATTTTAGCGCTTCTTCTTGTTGTGGTTTTAAAGACATGTCCAAGTCATTTAGAACAGAGGAAAGAGCTGCAGCGAACTCCGCTTCAGACACCGTCTTCCTTGTTTATGAGAAACTGAGCGTCGCTGTGTGTGACGTAAGCTGCTCAGCGCGAGCGCTGACTGGCTCGGCCAGGCTCGGCCGGAACTCTCAGGGGGTGGGGTTATTTGAATAGGAGAGTTACCAGACCAGTTCTCTGTGAAGAATTCACAGAGGGCGGGTCTGGCAGGCCAGGCTAATCCTGCAGCCCTCTGCTGACCAAAAACCACACTTGATAGTTTTGTGGAGCGGGTAGGTTTTCTATAGGAGGAGCTCTTTACCTGCTTTAGCTGTAAAGCTAGTGGTTAGCATTTTCTCTTCGCAGATCGTCAATAGAAAGCACAAGAATAAGGAAAAGAAGTTTGCTTTTTCTGTTGGAATCATGATGGAGCCTGGAAGTAAAATTAACAGAGTATTGTCTTTGGAGGCGAAGCAAAGAGCTAAAACTAGAGTAAACATCAGTGTGGCCTACACTAGTTTGAGGAAGCTACAGGAGGCTACAAAATCACGGACTGATGGTGACCTGGCTTTGTTGCTACTGGACTTGTAAGTAATAATATTTTTGTCCAACAGTGTGGATCTTTTTACTTCGTGGTTTATTTATTTTTGTATTAATTGGCTCAAGTTGGTGTTAGCTCGTTAGCACAAGCTACAACAGGCGGCAGCAGGGTTGTTTACTATAGCTGTAATTCAACTTTAAACCAGTGCAGTTTCTGGACAGCAGAGGGCTGCAGAGTGTTGTCCAATGTGAAGTTGCTCAAGTTTGGCTGAAGAACCACTGAAACCAGTTTGGAAGCAAAAGCTTAAAGTGTTAAGATCTCTTTAGTGTTGCTTTAACTCTTAATTTAGTTCTTATTACTCAGTCGAATTTGCCAGCAGGTCAGAGCTGTACAAGTCAGGATTGTTGCATGTCTCAATTTTATAACCATTCCACTAAAAACTAAAACTGCAGCTTCAGCCAGAGTAATCAATAAAATCTCCTAAACACCGTGAGGGTTTAAATGGAAACTATTTCAGTCCTGTGTCTGATCTGTGTGCGATGTAATGTCAGCATTTTCTTTAAGGACTAATAATTAATCGGTCCAAAACCACCATCTTTTATTTGAAGCATGCTGATTTGTTGTTCTTCTGCTCTTTAATGGCTTTATTGGAGAAATATTCAGTGAATTTGAGCGTTCTCCCCGCTCTGTCCACCCACAGATTTCCGTGTTTGATCGGTGTCTTAAAGTTCGACCTCTTCGTCTGAAGTTTTGTGTGTATAAACATGACTGAAGCAGGAAGAGAAAGCCCAGAGCCGAGGGAATAAAGACCTCATTGTGTTGCCATCCTGACCCCTCAGTCAGTATTGTGCTCCCACACGCTGACTGTGTGGTTCTCTAAGGGACACGTGTGTGCATGCTTGTTGTCATGCAGCTGCACCAGGCTTAGCTGTCTGCTAGTGAAAGTTCAAAGTTGAATGTAGGGTTGAAGTGTTTAGGAGCCTCTTTGGAGCAGATCTGGACTAAATCTGGTTTGGTTTTTATCACCAAGACGTTATGACGTCGCAGGACGAGACAAACGTATCTTACGTAATCACCACTTATCTGTTACTGTATCACATTAGATTAAACAAGAGTTTTCTACCAAACACGGTTCTAATCTGACCTCTTTTATTATAACTGTTTCAGTTATTCAAATGTAGACAAAAACGTTCAAAGTCAAGAATGAGTTATTTTTTTAAACTGATTCTACATTACTCTTCTAATAGTCTGAAAGGGATTTTTCCACACCTGTATTCTAGTACTTTTCCCTCTGTCCCCCTTTTTTTGTCAGCATTGTGTATTTATTGTAGGGCTGGGCGATATGGCCTCAAATCTGTATTGCGGTATAATCTGAGGCATGTGCGATAACGATATATATTGCGATATATTTTTTCCTCTGTTTATATGTCAAAATGACATGCTTTTAAAAATCCTCATATGGCAAATATATTACAGCAGAATAAAGACGTCCAAAATCTCTTGTGTAGAATGCTCCTCGTCCTCCGCCCTCTCCATGCTTGCAGTCACTGCCATTCTGTTGTCCCAATGTCGGTGCGGGTGCACATCTTAGTGACGTCATGTGTTATTGCGATATCGCGATAGAGCCAAAAACTCTATCATTACCCAATTTTATATCGTTTCTACCTTATATCGTTTATATTGCCCATTGCTAATTTATTGCCTCCTAGGCTGTCACTATAACACTTTTGCCTGTGTGTTGTGATCTCCTGAACAACTGGATAGATTTTTTATGAAACTCTCAAAGTAATCTCTGGATGTACGTCATGTAGAGTCAATCAAATTCAAGATGGCCACCACAGCTAGTCGGCATTTGTCAACACAAAAACAACAATTGCAGTTTAAGGTGTTAGTAACTGAAAGTCATTCACAACATGTCTTGCAATATTGGGTGAAATTGTATATTAAGTTATTTTTTACATTTGACCATAACAAAGATGACCTTAGGGCAGTTTCACCGATAGTTTTGTTTGGTTTGAATATGGTAACACATCTGTGAACTTTCAGCGTTTTCTTGTGGTTCGTTTTATTCCACTCAAAGAAAACTGCAAACGAACCAAAACGTGTGACTAAAAACCACACAAGGACTTGGTTGACATGTCTGGGGGCGGGGCTACATTAAGTAAATACAGGAAGAAGGTTCAGTGTTGTAATCTTGAATCCCGGCTCCCTGAGCCATGAACTATTTGACTTCTTTTGTGTTTTTATAAGCCGTTTGTCAGTGCTGGCAAATGTAGTCATCTGTCCAAAAATCAAAAAGGGAACCGACCTAACCAATGATAGATAAAAACACAAGCATAGTTGTCAAATTTAAAGACTATTCCTGACTTTTATGCATCAGCTAAATTTTTCGATTTGATTAATTAGCAAAAAGACAACTATCAAACAGAGGTTCATTTTTGGATGACGACTATGATAATGATGATGATGATGACGACGACGATTATGATGACGACTACGATGTCGACGATGACTATGATAATGATGATGGCAATGATGATGACGACGATGATGATGACTATGATGACTATGATGACGATGACGACAATGTCAATGATGATAATGATGATGATGATGATGATGATGATGACGGTGACTATGAGGATGATGACGATGATAATGATGACTATGATGATGATGATGACAATGACGACTATGATGACGACGACAGTGATGATGATGACCATGATGATGATGGTGACGACCACCATCATCATCATCCTTTATTTCTAAAGCACCTTCTTACATTATCCATGCCCAAAGCGCTGTACATGACACAATAAAAACACATCAACCATAAACAGTTAAAAACAATAACGATGATGATGATGATGATGGCTCAAAGGAGTCCGTGTGTCGTTACCATCAGAGGTCATTCTGTCCACTCACTGATACAACTGTCTGTATGTTTTCAGAATCAAACTGGTCCTCTCACGATGGCTAGGCTGTTTGTTTTCACAGTGGTACTGATAAAAATACTGTTTTCTAAGAATGCATAAACACTTCTCTGTCTGTTATCTGTCTGATGTTCTTGCTGTTAAATGTCTTCCTCATGAGGAATGTGTTCCAATAAATACTGAGATGTGAGGATACCCAGTCTCACTTTTCCTTCCGTGGAAGAAACGTGCTGGATTCTTTGCCACAACATTGCGGTCTCGGTGAATAAAATGAGTGTAGCGTTTGGTGTTGTTCATTAGAACCCGCCATTAAGAGGTAAAAGAAAAGCATGAATGTTTTTTCTCTCTGGATGTATTTGAGAAAAACTCTGAAAATAATAATTTACACACCCATAGCCTCAGAGGCATGACATTTTCACTGCCTTTTATTTTCTCAGATAGAAATTTCAGAGAATGGTCAGCTAGCTATTAGAGTGATTCCTCGTACAAATCAGAACCATTTAGTTTTAGTGGTTTGAGGCTTCTGCTGGAACTGATGACACATGATGCATGTGGTTAGCAGATTGAACAGATGACTGCAAAGGACAGCAGACGTTTTGAAGATAAAAAAAACAAATGACTAATGCAGTGAGAGTGTGACAAGGTGATTAATGCTGGGAAGATGGAAGTTTTGTTTTTGCAGAGTTGGACAGCAGGGAGCGGGCTGGTTTCCACTGGGCTTGTTTACAAGGAATTTTCAGCACACAGACACCAGACCACGCAATCTTCTGTAGCTTTATAGAGCTTTACAGACTCCCCAGAGCCTCGCTTACCTTGTAAACATCCCTGCCCGACAAGAGGAGGGAGGGAAACCTTTGCTCAGATCTCAAACAGTGTGGAATGTGACCTAATACTTCACAACTAAAATCACATGTGTGGAAAATCTCATCCGTTGCAAGTTTCCTGTTGCTTTATGTCACAACTTTGTTTTTAAAATGTATTTTAGATGGAATATGTTGGATTCTAGTTCATGTTTAGGTGTGTTCGGCTGTTGTCTGGGCTGAGCTTTGTGATTTACACAGGAATGTAGGTCACACTTGCATAGTGCATCCAAATGGCTGACTTACTTTGGACAGTATGGACATTCTGTCCTCTCAGCTGGCACAGCGTTCAGAACAGAAACACTCTCAGACGCTATTGTTTTATGTGCTTTACTCCATTGTGTGTGTGTGTTCTTAAACTTAAAGCAACTTGAATTTTTTTGAAGAAATTGCTAAGGTATTGCCTGTAGTTGCTACGTACATTAGCTTTCATCTCTAAAACCCAATGACTGTAAAAAAAAAAAAAAAGCTAAAACTGAATTTTAAACTTAGTTTTGCAATAATGTAAGCTGACAGAATACCTATAAACGTTTTAATAAGTTCAAAAGTTGCCAGTAGCTTGTTTAAGTCACCATGGTAATCACACACCTGTGTGTCTAGCCTGGTAAGCTATAGTCTGGCCGCGACCCATAGACAGAACTCAGTCATGGGGCGGAATCAACAGTTGTCTTTCTCCGCACATAATTGAACAATAGGATCAATCGGCGCAACAAACAGCATTGCATCATTGCATCATCTCTACAGGAATCAGTCAATGGGGCATTCCACCATACACTGTCAAAGAATTAGCAAAAACATAATTTTTCAAAATAAAAGACTTAAGTACCTCTATCTGCTCATGTCTCAAAGAAAAGCCCAAGTCTAAATAGTCCAGAGTTGATGCCAAAGACATTTTAAACGAGCGTCTTTCCTGAGCCGACGCCATTTTTGTAGTTTTTCTCTATCACAGCCCGCAGAACATCTCTCCATAAACATAAAGCGCTGTGATTGGCCAAACCTAAAATTGTTTGGGCCAATGGTAGACCTGCCAAGGCTATAATGGAGCGTGGCTAGAGCGAGCAACAATCCAGTACTCATGCATGTAGGAAATGACCCTTTTGGCTCTGCTGTTTGAGTTTCTGATACCAAAAGCGAGAGCACACTTTTTTAAGGGAGTCACACATGTTGGTGTATCTTTTGCATTTTCTTTTTAAAGCTGCAGATGGAGATCCAAAACAAAAATCATGACAGAAATGGAAGAACATGACCCTTAACTATCTTTCTAATGTTATAATTGTCCTGTTTGAATTTACATTTTGTACATTCTCTCCTTAAATTCTCACTGCTTTTTGCCTTTCTCTCTTTCTCTTAGTTTACGTTCAAGGTGCGAACTCTAGGCACTCTCTCCCTGGCTTGGGTGGGAGACGGATCAGGGGTGAGTTATCTGCATTAATGTTCATATGTGAGGAACAGATTGTTGTGTAACCTTGTGACCTTTTCCTCATAGGTGCTGCTGGTGCTAACGACATTTCATGTTCCGTTGTTCATGATGCGTTTCGGCCAGTCCAACCTCTACAGAAGGTGAGGAAATGGAAACAGGTTAGTGGCTGTTTTCATGTGTTTTCAGTGTTTTCTGGTTCTGAGTACAAGCGTCTCTGTGTGCTAGTGAAGACCATGGGAAAACGTTTAAAGATGTGACTCATCTGATCAACCACACATTCATCCAGACTGATTTTGGGATCTCGATTAGCCCGGACCACTCGGGCAAGGTGAGCTCATAGAAAATGTGTTGTTATAAATGATCAAACTTGGAACAGAGCAATATTTTCTGTCTATAACTTTTTGATTTGGCTGTTTCAGGTGATCCTGACTGGCGACATGTCAGACGTTGGTGAATTTCGACTGTTTCGCTCAGAGGACTTCGGCTTGTCCTTTGAGGCGACTGACCTACCTTTTGTGCCTCTCATTCAGTTATTGTACAACCCTGCAGATGGCAACACGCTTCTGACGCTCAGCATCACGGTAGTGGCTTTCAGTTTAGGGTTAGGGTTCTTAAACTGATGCTGAACTACACAGATCATAGTGATTCTTCAGGTATTACCCAGATTTCTGTAAGTCTGACCTCTTGACTCTTGTTTTCCTCCCAGTTGGACCTGTGGCTATCTGAGGACTTTGGCGCCACCTGGAGAAAAATCCATGACAATGTGTGTTTGGTCAGATGGTGAGAATCTCTCATCTTTTATGTAATCTTTTGATTCCATTGTATACCATTCTGTGGAAAAGTATTGAACCCCTTACAGAATAATTCAGTTTAAACTCTTTTGTCTTGCTAAAATGTTTCAGATTAGTAAATAAATTTGAATATCAGGCAAAGACAATCAGATAAAAAAGGCCATTTTCTAATGAAAACTTTGTTTATTAAGTGAAATAAAGTCACCCAAACCAACCTGGCTGTATGTAAATAAAAAATAAAAGTAATTTACCCCATCCCCGAATATTATGAGGCTAGAAATCGGTTACCAACTGCCTTTTCTCCTTCCAAGTGGTGTGTGTGTGTTAGCGGGCAGGCCACTGCTGCTCACATGTTGCAAAAGCTGCTTTCTTTTAATGGCCCATGATGCTTTGCTGTGGATCTTGGGTTGCGTCATGAAATGGGTGGGATTTCATTGAATTCATTATTTCCAGGTTGATACGATTTCTCAAGAAAATAACTTCTGTTTCAGAACAAATGACGTCTCCATAGTGCCACCAATAATATTTGAATCATATATGGGTCTAGCCTTGCTCTGAAAGGTTAGAAATAGCATGATACAGTTCCTTTAATAAGAAAAGACTACTAAGACTTTTAGGAAAATATTTTGTGGAATCATGAGTCAAAAGAGGAACATTCTGGAAGGTGTGTGTCCCGTTATGTCTGGTGTAGAACTAACTCTGCATTTCAGAAATAGAACATCATAATACGAACAGTCAGACCCGGCAGTGGTGGAGTGATGGTCTGGGGCTGCTTCAGGACCTGGACCACTTGCTGTTAGGAAAGACTTTGTAAGGAATTAGTATTTAGTTCATGGACAAAATAATTGTTTTGGTGTTATTTAATAAGAACATACCAACTCAGTGGCCTAGTGGTATGAGTGTCTGAGACTGGGAGGTTGTGGGTTCAAATCCACGGTCGGGTAATACCAAAGACTTTACAAATGCTTAACACTCAGCATTAAGGGGTACGATTGGGGGGTTAAACCACCAAATGGTTCCCAAGCACGGCCGTGTCTGCAGCTCACAGCTCCCCAGGGGATGGGTCAAATGTGGAGAACAAATTTCACGACACACCAGTGTGTGTGACGACTAATGGAACTTTAATCTTTAATTTACAGACAAGCATAAAACACCACACAGCTATTTTATGGGAGCTAATATATGCCATACTTATGTAAATTAGTCAATCATTCTTATAATAATCACTGTCCAACAGAAACCAATTCATAAAGAAGCTCTGATCTCTGTTCGTTCTTTCCTGTCTCTGTAAGAGGAGTGTGTGTGTGTGTGTGTGTGTGTGTGTGTGTGTGTGTGTGTGTGTGTGTGTGTGTGTGTGTGTGTGTGTGTGTGTGTCCCTCACTTGTCTGACGTTTGATGATCGCGGTCCTGACTCCACTTTCTTCCACACAAGATTGTGGCAGCAGCCTGTGGTTGTGCTGTACAGCTCAACCACAGCAGCCATTCAGGCCCTGATCCAAACCCACCGCTGAGCGCCAGAGTCGAGGTGGCCGATACATTCTTGCTCCGCCCACAGCCCTCCGACCAGCTGTGTGAAAACAGTTGTTTCCCAGTGGCGACAAACAAAACCAGAGTGTGCTTCACTGGCAGCTCACTCACGAGACCATAATCTGTGATTTCTATGAATCAGATCTGAGCTAAACTCTGGTTTTTCTCTGTATCACTTGTTTTTCTTCTCCCAGGGGTCCAAAAAGCAGCATCTACTTTACAAACAGCAACAACGGATCATGCAGTAAGAGAGGACGATACAATCACCCATAGATTACCATGTCTCTCAAATCCAGTCATAAATTCTTCCCTTTGTGTTTTCTTAGATGACAAAGGAACGTTGGATTTAAGGCGGACTGATGACTACGGCAGAAGCTTCCAGACCATTGCCACCAGAGTTTACTCCTTTGTTCTGGGTGGAAAATTTGTTTTTGTCTCCGTTATGACAGGAGCGGTATGTGTTTACTATTTTTTTTTTTATAATGTTCTTGATGTTTTAGGGAGTGAAGTTAAATGTGTTTTTGTGCCTATTAATAATAAAAAGTTATTTAATACCAGTTGAAAACTTTATACAGCTTATAAAAGTAAGACTCAACAGAATTATTTTAAACAAAATGATCTGTTAACAAAACATCTCTACAACTTCTGGTCATTTTTTCTCACAGAACTCCTCAAAAAGTCTAATTTTCACATCATAAACCTTCCAAGCTGTGCTACTGTAAGTTATGCAGTCAGTTAGATAAAAGCACATTAATATAAATGTGTTTGTGTCAGAGTACAGAGCGCGTGATCCACGTCTCGGTGGACGGGGGGGATCACTGGAACATGGCTCAGCTTCCTGCTGTCAATCACCAGCAGTTTTACTCCATCCTCTCAGCCAATCAGGACATGATCTTCATGCACGTGGACGACCTTGGAGGTCAGCGACAGTAACCCGGCTTTAGTGAACTGAGGGGGAAGTGTGTGTTGTGTTGGGAGTTGCTGATAAAGCTGATAACAGAAATATTCAGACATTATTGCAAAACAACACAGAAGTTTCTCTGTGGAGGATAAAGTCTGTTATTTAAACCTTTACGGTGTGTGTTTGTGCCCTGTGTGAGTCAGATTCTGGTGTTGGAACCATTTATGTGTCAGACGACAGAGGAACTGTGTTCTCCAAGTCTCTAGAGCGCCATCTTTACACCACCACAGGAAGTGACACAGACTTCACCTCCATCGCTTCTCTCAGAGGCGTCTACATGACCAGCGTCCTCACAGAAGGTCGGTTACCACACACTGAAAGCATTTGAAATATCGTGTGTGTGTAAAATCCAGCTGATTGGAGTTTCAAATTACAATCACTTAAATTTCCTGCTTTTGCCTGCTGTAAAAATCTTTTTTTATGGAACTGGGGTTATAAGCATGACTTTCCTTGTTTCTCTTTTGGAAACTTGACTAAAAGTCCATTTACTGCAAAGTTCACCTTGTTGATTGGTAATGATTTATCTGGAATTATCAATTCAGTTTGTGTTTTGCTATTTGTAAAAAAAGATTTAAATGGATTATTTCACAAACAAAAGGACAGATTAATGTACATTCAAAGGTGGTATTTACATTGTGTTCTTTTGCAGATGGTGAGGTGAAGACGGTCATCACTTATGACCAAGGAGCGAAGTGGCAGCCGCTGCACAGACCACAGAATGGCGATTGTAACAGCGAGACCTCCACAAACAGACCAAACAGAGTGAGACAAATAATTCCTGCACTTTTTTACTTGTAAACCATTAATTCAGATTTTTTTGAAGAGTTTTTGTGGAAAGGCTATAAAAAATCTCATCTTTCCTAAGTGACCTTAGTTTAGAGAAACAGATTGGTTCTGACCTGATCGACGTGCTAACGGCTAGTCCAAGGGAGACAGGATCCAATATCAAACCTGCAAACTTGTCACTTTTTGTCAAAAATCGCTGTTTTTGAAACCAAATATGGCGTTCATGTGAATCAAAACGATCCAAAGAGTGTTTTGGGGTGGGGTGTTCAATCGGTCCTTCTGAGAATTCATTTTTAGAGAAAGGAGGGGAATCCTTCCTATTCACAAAGTATTGCATCATCATTTGACCAATCACAGGCATGGAGACAGCATGCCAAAGACTCATAACTGTACTGTCGCTTCAGTATTTTGCAGCAGTTGGAGTTTAAAGTTCATCAAATCAAATATTACCAATAAACAACACGGTTGTCTGTCAAGAACTTTAGCAGAGATTTGTCTCCTTTCAACCTTTACAATTGTTTCCAGAGACTCGTGTTGTGTTTAACATAAATACCGACCGTAGCTATTTAACCCTGTTAAAATGTAATATTAGCTACAAAAACATTTTTTCTGGTAGAAATTAGCCACCTTTATGCTATAGCCTTACTCATTTAAAAGACAGCATCGATAACATAACTGTTCTGCAATGAATAAGGGTGTAAAATTCATGTAAATGAAAATAAATGATTTTTTCCATAGTTTTATTGGTAGATAGACACCTCCACCCCCACAGGATTTTAGTTGTCACACCTTCTGAGTTTGCAGCTATGCAATATGAACATCTGCCATTAAAAACAACTTCAGTCTAAAAAGTTAACATCATTTTTAGACATTTTACATTGTTGACAACTTTACATATGTAGACATTAAAGCAGAAATGTTGTGATAAGCAACGGAACATTTCTGAGCTTGAGCTTTTATCTTAGTGCCTCCATGTTTGCTGTTACAGTGCAGACTTCACATCCATGCATCCTACAGCACCACGATGAAGATGAACGTCCCCATGCTGCCTCTCTCCCAGCCCAACGCTGTGGGTCTCATCCTGGCCCACGGTAAAATCACGCTACATTCTTTTAGCATCAGCGTTCCGCTAGGTGATGTTCCAAACAATCTCCCCTCCTCTCTCCAGGCAGCGTTGGAGATGCAGAGTCGTCTCTGTCCCCTGACGTCTACGTGTCTGATGACGGGGGCTACTCGTGGCTGCTGGCCCTCAGGGGCCCACATCACTATGCTATCCTGGATTCTGGAGGACTGCTGGTTGCTGTGGAGCACTCAAACTCACCTGTCAACCAGATAAAGTCAGAACTCCTTTTATTGCTAGATGCTAATTGTTTCATGCTTCTTCATTTGCCTTCACCTTACACCCTTTCAGGTTCTCCACAGATGAAGGACAGTGTTGGCACACGTATAACTTCACAAACGACCCGCTTCACTTCAGCGGCATGGACAGCGAGCCTGGCTCTCGTTCCATGAACGTCAGCGTGTGGGGCTACAGGGGGGACTTCAGTAAATGGGTGGTGATCACTATAGACTTCAGGAAGCTCTTCAGCAGAGACTGTGAGTTTTAGATCAGTAATGTTTGGTTTAACAGTTTGTGAGGTGTTTTACTCATATCATGTCTGCGCCTACAGGTGATGAAGGAGACTATGTAGAGTGGCTGGCTCACTCTGCAGACCCCAGTGGCTCTAATGATGGCTGTGTGCTGGGCTATAAGGAGACCTTCTTACGCATGAGGAAGGATTCAGTCTGCTGGAAGGGAATGGACTTTTCCATTTCTAAGAAACTGTCCTCCTGCCCGTGTACAGTAGCAGATTATCACTGGTATGTTTGTTTTATAACCACTTTATGTACAGGAGCCTAGGAAGCTCCTGTCAGGAGTTCACATTCCATTTATTCTTTAATTAAGTGTGCAAATGTTTATTTAAAGGTCAGCGTCACTGAAAAGATGTTTTTTTATCATTATTTCTGATTATAATCGGTCACTTTGAGTTTTTCATGCTAGCTGAACATAAAAATAGTCTTCTACACCTATCTCCTGCATTAGCTTCTGATGGAAAATAGACGGTGAAACTTTAGGATTTGAAAATCCTGACAGATCTACGTCACACTGTCACCTAACATTTATGGACTCTCCCATCTTGACTCACAACGGGGAAGGCTGTTGTTGGTTTAGCGTCCAGGAAACAGCAGAGAACGTCTCGGCTAGCAGAAGCTAACCGTTAGCATTAGCAACTCCACCACACGACAGAACGTTTTCAACCTTAAGGCTTGTGTTATTTGCAGAGATAAAACATCAGCATTGCAAAGCAAACAGAGTCAGTGGTAGATGCGTGTTGCTGTTAGCCAATCCGAGGTGAGATGTCCAAATATCAGGAAATAAGACTCCAAATCCTGTCGTCTGAAGCTACTTCCTCCTCCAACTGACTTGTACTTCCTTAAACAGGCGCGTCAGAGCTTTTTTCTCCCAGAGTACAACTTACAAAGCATTCATTCCTGCTAGAAACCACTGCAAATGTATTAAAAATATGAGTCAAGTTACCTTAACAAATGTTAGAAGACTTTTATCACAATGCCTTCATGAGGAAGAGCGATCCACCTCATACAGCAACACAAGTCATTCCCCAGATTGAAGACTGGACTTGATCTGTATTTAAAAACAATATTGAAAATGCACCAGAGAATTTTATTAACATCCACGCTCATGCTTTAACTCTGTTTAAGTATTAGAACCAAGGATAATTGACAAAAACAGGATTTATGTCTATATACAGCTATTTTTCAACTTTAAGTCAACTAAATTTCTAATTGTGTGTCCTTGGGCAAGACACTTAACCCGCCTTGCCTGCTGGTGGTGGTCGGAGGGACTGGTGGCGCCAGTGCTCGGCAGCCTCGCCTCTGTCAGTGCGCCCGCCCCAGGGCAGCTGTGGCTACATCGTAGCTCATCCCCACCAGCGTGTGAATGGGTGAATTGAGTTGATTGTGTTGTGAAGCGCCTTGGGGGGTTGTAGAACCCTAAGAAGGCGCTATACAAATACAGACCATTTACCATTTACCATTTTGTTATTTTTCCATTGGTGGTACTATTTTATACTTTAAACTCATCAAATTGCAGCTTTTCTTTTTAAGATGAGTTTGTATGCAGCTGACCAGGGTTTGTCTCTTTTAGTGACTTTGGATATCATCGTCCAAAGAACAGCTCAGAGTGTGTGGAGCAGGAGGACATGAAGGGCCAGGCCCTAGAGTTCTGTTTAAACGGGACCACTGAGCTGCTGCAGACCAGCGGGTGAGGATTTTTTGCTATTTGGTTAAAAAATGTTTTAATTACGCTAAAAATATATCAAGCAAATGCTTATTGAAAAGCGCATAAAAATTAGAGATTAGTGTTTTCCATGGAAGTTGGCGTGCTGACCTCGTAGATGGCATTTAGTGGGAAGTTATGAAGCTGCTTGTCATTTCTTTCATATTTAATACGTAACTTTTCTAATATTCTTATCTTTAATTATGCATATTTGATTATTTACTGTCTGTCTCTCTTCATATTGAAGCTACCGGAAGATTCCTGGGAACCGGTGCGAAGGAGGTTTTCAGCCTGACAGAAAGGAAACTGACTTGAGGAGGATGTGCATCAGCAGCTCCCTTCATCCCAAATCTCTGGTCAGTTCTGCTCCTGCGATATAGGAAGAAAAGTTGGATACACAACAAATAAATAAAAAGCTGTTTAGCAAATATGGAGAGAGAACAGACTTAAAGCTGCTTTAC
The DNA here is from genome assembly GCA_006937985.1 of Aphyosemion australe. Classification (NCBI taxonomy): domain Eukaryota; kingdom Metazoa; phylum Chordata; class Actinopteri; order Cyprinodontiformes; family Nothobranchiidae; genus Aphyosemion; species Aphyosemion australe. The sequence continues at coordinate 462,516 of SSNS01000347.1, forward strand.
CGAATCTGCAAAACAAGCTAGCTTTTAAGCACAAACACTCTCATCCCTCCTGTCGGACATCATGCCTTTAAACTTTAAAAATGAGTTAAAGCAAATGATGAATTCAGTGTTTTAACAGCTTTCATGTTTTTATCCTTCTGCCTGTGGAAACAGCAGACTGAACACAGCTCAGCAAACGCTGCTGTCATAGCGATGGTCATCATAGGGATCCTTCTAATGAGCGCAGTAGCCGGCGTCTGGCTGGTGAAGAAATACGTCTGTGGAGGACGGTCAGTTAACGTTTCTTCATCCTTGATTGTTTCTCATCAAACACTGTCAGCATCCTCCTTCTCTCGTTTTGTTTTCTTTAGGTTCCTCGTGCATCGGTATTCTGTCATGAGGGAAAACGTGGAGGCAAACAGAATTGAAGGAGTAGATGATGTTGACAGTCAATGCACAGAGACAGAAAAAGCACAGTTCAATGAAGATTCAGATCAGGTGTGTGATGCTGCGGAGCTTCTAAACAAATGCCATTAGTTAAAAAAAACTCAATTATTTCATTTGTGTTTCATCTCAGGATCTCTTAGTATAAGACTTTTCCCAGCTTGAAGGCTTTTATGATGCCAGGGCGTTCCTGTTGCTCCTACATGCTGATTAACACCTGGTTCGTGCTTCTCACTGCCCCCTGGTGGTTGGAGGACTCTACAGCAGTTACAGCTCCTACTGAGAGGTGTGGAATTGGCTCAGAACAAAGAAAGGCCTGTGGGGTTCCTGGAGAGCTTTGTGTGTTTTTTTATTTCACAAAGACTTTTGTAAAAATCACAAAGAGACAGCCTTGCACTGCAGCAACAATACTCAGATGCTACAACTTGGATATTTTTGTGGCTATCCGAGTGCTCCGTCCATAACATATGATCAGTGTTATTACTCTGTAAACATGAACCATGCACATGGAGGGCCGTTTAAACAACATCAGAACAGCTTCTTCAGTCATTAAATCAGCCGCCAGAATATTTTAAAGACTACTCACTTTTTTAAGTTTCTATATAGTTACATATCTTGTAAAATTAGTATTTTGTAGTTTTTATTTTTAATGTGTCGTGTCACTGTACTGGGTTAGAGATGTTTCTGTTCTTATCGTTACTATAAGGTCTGTGAAGCTCAACAGATTAGTAGCTGAGCAGGTCCATAGAAAACCCCAACAATCGATGCCGTTTTATCCTAATTGTTGAGTAACCTTCAGTCATCTAAACTTAAAGTATAAAAGCTGGTTAAGACCTGTAGTTATCCCCTGTTATGCATCATTTCACCAAAACAAAGTTGGTATTAGACATATTTAAATTATTTAATCCTTTTTTATGAAAATATATTTGATTTTAATCTTTAAACATCTTCAGATTGACAATCATTTCTAAAAATTAAAGTTGCAGTGACCACATTTTTAAAACAAATAAGATAATTTGTTACAAGATTGGTGTTAAAAGCAGAAAATGCTCATTATCTATAAGAACTGGTATTTATTACTGTAACAAAAACATCAAAATCAAATTAAAGTTCATGTAGCACTACAAGGATTTTAACAAAACTGGTTCCTACAAAAATCTTCCACAATAATAAAATCAGAATTCTGTCTTTAACAATTATATTTTCTCATGTTTAAAAAAGAAAGTAACACTTCATAAAGTAGAATAACCACTTCTTGGTAATGAATTGTCCAAAATTTAGGAATCTGCACATTTTCCCTTTTTTTGTTGCATATTTTTCAATTAGTTAAGTCAAAATGTCCTCACAGCTTTGATTTGTATTGATCTGTGATGAATTGCTGTAAATGATGATTTGATGACATGTAAAATTGGACTTAAACACTTGTTTCCAATGTGAGAGCTGAATCATTTTTGTACTAAAGAATTGTACGGCCCACATCTGCTGAAGCATCATTAACAAATACTTTATATTGTAATGTCCCCAGTATGGAACCCTGAGGAACTCCACATTGCACTCAACTCCCAAAATAACCGATAATTGTAGCAAATGTTTTCAAACGGGCTGAAATACACTCACAAACATCAGTTTTAAACACCACAGCCAAGAAGAGTAACAAAGGTTGTGCTTTTTTATTGTATAGTGACACTAAATGTTTTTTAATGTGTTGCAGCTTAACTCAGCCAGCTTCTTCTTCTTCTACTTTCATGTATGCATGGTGAAAAGACTTGAATTGTTGCCAAAGCACTTTTACAGTTAGGTTTTCAGATTTTTCAGGTGAGGATTGCAATGAGGGAAACCTGACTTTAGCCTAGCATTAGCTTTGAGCATGAAAGTGATGCTAACTTAAACCCTTTACTTGAAATTATAATTGGTTGGTACGTCTTAAATAACTTTCTTTTTTCTAATAGGTACAAGCATCAAAAATAATCATTAATTTTGTTCAAACGTGTAAATATAAAAATGTTGATGTACAAATCCATAAACTTCTCAAGGTCTCACTATTTTCATTAATCATAAGGTAGTTGGAATAACTTATCAGGTGACTTGATAATATATAAACTCATCTATTCATAATTTAACTTTTCCCATAGGTACATCTTTATATGAAATGTTGACTGATTACATTTCTATTCTCTGCCATGTGTGTCACAAACAAACAGGGCTTCTAGTTACTGCTCATATCCTCCAGCAGGGGCAATAATATCCCAGTGAATAAGCTATCATAAGTAAGCTGGCCTAGAGGCTGATGGGTGGCTTTTGTCATGTAATGTATGTACTTGATGCATCCTGATTCAATCAACTGTCAGAGCAAACTCAGCTGTTTACTGGATTCATAGATTTTTTTTTTGCACTGTCTACAGATCTGTGAAAATGTTACATTTGTTGAAATTCTTGTAAAGCTGCATTCTGTCAAAGAAGAAAGATAAACTAGGGCTATGTGTTTGGACCTTTTTTCAGTTTTTTTCTTTATTTCAGAGAGAAGGGTTTCTGAATCAAACTGCTCTAGTTGAATATGTTTTGTAACAATGTTTGCATTTACAGAATAAAGTAACATCGCTTTCACGTGTTGCCTCCATGTGTCATTTTTTGATAGCCTAATACAAAAAGATGAAAAGTGGATAATTGTGTGTGTGTGATCCCACATTTCACATGTAATTTTAAATTTATCTTTAGTAATCATGCACTTCGTTATCTTTCCTCTGACTAATTTGAACAGTTTTTTCTGTCACTAATCTAAGTTTTATTTTTCTTATTTATTGTGCAAATATAAAGGGATAAACATCTATAAGTAGCTTATTTTAGCGTGATTCATATTAGTTTACATTGCAGTGAACAAAAACAAAACCATGTTTTCAAGAAAAATAATGCATATAATTTTGCCAAAACCACTTTAAATTTCTTGAAAATGGTATGACAGAAAAGAATGGAAGTTGAGTTATGAGATACAAAATCATAATTAAGAGTTTAAATCTCATTATTTTCATCATTTTTGGACTTTGTATCTTAAATTAATGTAACAATAATCCATTTCAAAGTTTAAATTTTGAGTTTAAAGATCATAAAGCCCTATATTTCATCAGAGCACCTATTAAGAATGAGTATATTCTGTGATAAGCAGCCTAATTATAGAAATAATGAAGATATGGAGAAGTGGAGTCAATTCATAATCATGATTCATTTTTTCCTACTTTGAAAGTCATATTTATGACATACGTTGCAACCATTAGTTATTTATTTTTCATTTGGGTGATGGAAATGGGCTTCTCTGGAAAAAATGGAATGAGAACCAAATGTAAAAAACAGGCTCATTATGCGCCTGAGTTGCGCTCCGGCCGCTAGGGGGCGCTGTGGTCTAAACTGAGCATCACTGACTCTCGTACCCCCGCGTTGCCTAGTGATGACAAACTTACGACTGCTGCTGATTTCCTGCCTGTTCAAAATCTCATCGCTGACACTGAGCTAACGCTAAGTTTTCACGGATTTCACCTGTTTATCTCGCCATTTTTGCGCGAATATGTTACTAATTAGCATTTGTACCCTTTGCGGAAGTGCTGTGTAATATTTAGAGGTGAAGAATGATGGATAGTTATCTTTTCATCAGAGTCGTTGGGAAAGGCAGCTATGGGGAGGTGAACTTGGTGAAACACAAAACAGACCGAAAACAGGTAAGAGGCGGACAGAGCTTACTCCAAAAGAACACATAAGTCATAAAAAACAACATTTAAAAGTAGTTTTTGTTTGTAGAGATACCAAAGTACAGTTAAAGATGGTAAAAGTGACTCTTAAACGTCAGTGATTTGTTGTTTTTTTCGTGGTTGAGATTTTTTCCAGCGAACTGAATAATTAATCTGAGAACTTTATTGAGTTTAACCTCACGGTAGCATCAGTTTTACAGTTTTTTAAACGTAGAAAAAATATGTAAATAAGAGAAAATGATCTAATATGTGACCAATTTTTAGCAGATATCCTTAAAAAAGACAGCGAGGCTTAATTTACATAAGTATTAATATCAGCACAGAGCTTATAAAGATATCTAAAAAATTTTTGACTATTTTATTATATTTTATCCTGCTGAAAATCATTTTCACTTATCCTCTGAAACTTTGATTATTAAAAAAATATTTGGAAGTCCAAACCCATCATCTAACTGGGAAAGCCTCATGTTCACATTATGTGATATGATATATAATTTATTTCTTCTTTGTTTGGAATGTTTGTAGATCATTTTCTAAGTGTGTGTGTGTCTTTTCCTCAGTATGTCATAAAGAAGCTGAATCTGACCACCTGCTCCAAGCGGGAGCGACGTTCCGCAGAGCAGGAGGCTCAGCTCCTGTCCCAGGTGAGACATCCCAACATCGTCACTTACAGAGAGTCTTGGGAAGGAAATGACTGTCAGCTGTATATCGTGATGGGTTTCTGTGAAGGAGGTGACCTCTATCATCGGCTCAAACAGCAAAAAGGGGCGCTGCTGCCAGAGAAGCAGGTCGTAGAGTGGTTTGTCCAGATCGCCATGGCACTGCAGGTACAGCATATTCTGGTACTGATCATAGATGCCATGTTAGGATGCACATTTCACACACAAGTGTGGGGTATGGGAAGTCAGGCGTCTGGTTTTTGATTTTCAGTATCTGCACGAGAGAAACATTCTTCATCGAGACCTTAAAACACAGAACATCTTTTTGACCAAAACCAACATCATCAAAGTTGGGGACCTCGGCATTGCACGAGTTTTGGAGAACCAGAATGACATGGCCAGCACGCTCATTGGGACCCCGTACTACATGAGTCCTGAGCTTTTCTCTAACAAACCCTACAACCACAAGGTAGGATGCTATCTGTGTCTGGTTATCCAAAAATGTAACCATACCTTCATGCGTTAGTTTTAGCCTACACAGACTCAGGTCTTTATTAGATTGCAGAATTTTTGTTGTTTTATCCTAATATTAAAACTGGACTGATTGACTGATATCCCTCTTTAGAAGAGCCAATTTAAAGTCAGGTATACATGCGGGCAGCCTGATACTACTGCAGAATTTTATGTTAAGGTTCCTGATAAGCATCTTCTTAATAAATGCTCTAAAACATGATTATCAGCTGAAATTTCTTTATATTTACTTGCTTAAATTTTAAGACTTTGTCAGCTTTTATATTTGTTTGATTAATTTTGGTTAAAAGTTTAATTTTATTACTGACCAGTGCACAGAATAAGGATTCAGGTTCAGAAAAGATGTGCATTATTAGTGATGTTTAAGGTAAATGGGGTGGAAAATGTCAAGATATCAGCCATGAAAATCAGCCAAAACATCAGCAGCACATATTGACTATGACCCTGACCTCTATCGGTATCGATAATAGAAAAATCCATATCGGTCAACCTGTATATGTTTACTCTGTTTGCATTAACATTAGTTTTAATAAAACAAACCTGTTAGCATTGCTGTCTTGTTTGCATTAGCAGATCTGTTCTACATTTTACTGGCAGCAAAGTTGTTTCAGACCAGTTCATCAGCTAAATGTCAAGAGAAAGAAAAACTTGCAAAAAACTTCTTGACATGCAATATATAATTTTTAAAAACTGCTGAACTGACTGAGTTTAGTTTTGCTTTAATGCTTTCACGATTAATCAGTAATTTCAAATTTTTATGTAATGAGGCACGGGCATTCTCAGGTCCTGCAGCTGTAGCGAAATGCTGCAAGGAGGAGCTACTAGCTTATCTTTTCAATTTCTCTGTGTGTGTGTGTGTGTGTGTGTGTGTGCGTGTGTGCGTGCGTGCGTGCGTGCGTGCGTGCGTGCGTGCGTGTGTGTGTGTTGTATATTTTGCATCTAGTCTGATGTTTGGGCTCTGGGCTGCTGCGTTTATGAGATGTCCACACTTAAACACGCCTTCAACGCCAGGGACATGAACTCACTGGTGTATCGCATCGTAGAGGGAAAGGTTTGTATCAGATTTGTTTTCCTTTTTCTCTCAGGTTTTAAGTCCAGTACTGGAGTACTGTTAAACCTTCATTAAAGTTTGTTTTTCTGTGTGTTTTTTTTTCATGCATAGTTTCAGTCTCTTGATGTTTGTCTTAAGACACTTGTGTTCTTTTTTAAACCCTGATAATCTCAAAGTAATCTCTAATTTGTGGTTTTTGTCACTAGCTGCCACAAATGCCGAGCCAGTACGATCCTCAGCTGGGAGATTTGATCAGGAGCATGCTGTGTAAGAGACCTGAAGATAGGCCTGATGTTAAGCTTATCCTCCGGCAGCCCTACATTAAACGACAGATCGCCATGTTCCTCGAGGCCACCAAAGAGTATGTGTTACTGTCAGGAACCCTAACGCCTCATTCATTGTTATTGTTGTTTAGCCACAGTAAAGAGTGAGGAGTTTGTTTGGTTTTCACTTTTCCAGAAAAACTGCTAAGTCAAGAAAGAAGGCTGCAGGAGGAAGTGGAGACTCTAGGGCCAACAGCGAAGCATCAAGTCAGCTGAAACCTCAGAAGATGCGTCCAACTTTCCAGCCTGAGTCTCTTGTCCGGGTGAAGAAGGTGAGTTAGTGACGAACACCAAGGCTGGTTAGACTCACTGAAACTTTTACATCTTATTCCAAATCGTAAGCTTTTTCTTGTAATTTTGAAGGTGGGGAGATTTCTTACATTTGAGTTAAGCCCTAATATTAAGACAAAAACTAGGCTATTATTTTGTGTGTTTAAAGATTTTTGGCCCTTTTTATTGACTTGGTTTTATAATTTAATTTTAAACACATCATTTCCTTCCAGCTGCATTATTGTATCACCTATCTGTTAAAGTTCCTGTCTCACTTTAAGTTCACCTGTTTAGTTGAAGGGATCAGAAATATCCTGTGTGCTTTTTGTGTCGACTGGTTGTGATGGTGAAGTCTACTCAGGTAAACTGTGGGGATTAAACCAGGCTCAGCTGGTACTACGGGGCCCAAAGTCCAACTTCTTATTATCCAGTTCTGGAGCCACAGAATGTGGCTCAACAAAGGAGAACCATGAAGTCATGGTAGTAGCTAGGCTATCTGGACACAAGCTGGGGTCTGATCAACCCTGGCTGGGTCACCTGGAAGAGGGTGTATGATATTGAAGGACCCGAAACACCCCATGTTTCCAGGAACATCACTGATGATGTGTCCAAAGGCACCAATGGGTGGTTCACTGTGTGAATTGTAGCCTCAGTTGTCTGTTCTTAGCAGACAGGAGAGACAACTGCTGGAGTCCATCTGCTTCAAGGTTCATCATGTTGTGGTTCAGATATGCTGTTCTGCAGTCCTTGGTTGTATAATGGTGAATGGTAAATGGCCTGTCTTTGATATAGCACCTTCTTGAGTCCTAGAACCCCCCCTCAAACCACTTTACAACACAAGCAGTCACTCACACGCTGATGAGCTACAATGTAGCCACAGCTGCCCTGGGGTGCACTGACAGAGGCAAGGCTGCCGAGCACAGGCGCCACCGGTCCCTACGACCACCACCAGTAAGCAAGGTGGGTTAAGTGTCTTGCCCAAGGACACAACAGCAGAATTCTCTGCCAGAGCCGGGATCGATCCCACAACCCTCCGATTACTGGACAACATGCCCTACCTCCTGAGCTACTGCTGCCCACTGCTTAACGAGTGGTAATTTGAGCTACTGTTGTTGTTTTTGTCTCAAACCAGACCATTTCCCTCTGACATCTACAAGATGTTTTCATCACCACTAACTGGATATTTTCTCTTTTTTGGACCATTCTGTCAACCCCAGAGATGGTTGTGTTAAAATGTCTGTAGATCAGTGGTTTCTGAACTACTCAGACCAGCCCATCTCATCTTTTCACACTTAAATCCATTCCTTCTTCATTGAGATGCCTGGTTTGAAGTTCAGCTGGTTGTTTTCACCATGCCTAAATGTGTTGAGTTGCTGCCATATGATTGGCTGATGAGCTGCTTGTTTTAAGTGACCAATCAGTGTAGCTGTCATGTCATAACATACCTGATACACATGACCTGTCAGTTATACAAGTCCTAATTAAGGCACGAAGAACAAATTACACAGCTTGTTCCAGCTGGTGTGTGTGTGTGTGTGTATTTATCCTCATCATGAGAACAATCAAGTGGACTGGTTTATTTGTTATAAAGTTGTTTATGACAGAATCTTTGTTTTCTTTGAAGATTGAATATTGTTTTGTTTTCCTTATTCTTAGAAAGAAGACAAACCACCACAGAATAAAAGCCGGAGTAACGCGACAGACTCCCCTCCAGCCCGGGCATCACAACAACCCAAATCTTCATCATCTGAAGTCCTGGAAACCAGTATTGTTTCCATGGCAACTGTCAGCAACATTGATGTTGATATCCCACTGCAGCAGGATGATGACATAATAAAGAAACAAGTTCAAAAGCCCTCGTCTGAGCCAATCAGTGAACCTGTGACTCACTCTGTGTACAAAAACAGCAAGACAAGTAGGAAACCAGATCCTTCTCCCCCTCTCTCCCCTGTGAACCCCCCTCTGATGGCTGTATCAGGTGTTTCTGTTGAGGGAGGAGCTGAGAGGATAGCATCCAATGGACTGTTGGATAATCGGCCACAAACCAAGCCAAACCCACAGGATTTGTGTTTTTTTGTTGAGGAACGTGTGTCAGATTATAAAGATGACACCACGGAGCTGTTAAGAGAGGCTGATGTGCAGATCCCAACTCTAGAAAACATTACTGTGGATGTGGACGGTAAAAATGACACTGTGAACCTTAGCAGGCGAGCTGCAACACTACATTCCCACACCTCAGATGTCCAAGTAAGTATCCAACAAAAAACACACTCTTGTTTTCTCATCAGGTGTCACTTTTGTGTCTGAATGCTTTTATGTAATTGAAGGATAGCCTGGAAACTACAGACAAGCTGTTAGAGCCTCTAGCAAAGGTAAGCATTATAAAGGTGTTCTTTGATGGGGTTAATTAGAGTAAACACCCAGTGTGCACATAAGGCAGAAAACTTTCATTGTGTCTTTTCAGGAGCCTGTTGCACCAGAATTGTCCTCTGTAGCTGCTAAATTAGATCAAGCCTCCCCGTGTGAAAGTCCATGGTACCTGTCAGAACCTCCAGTGTCACAGCAGCACACGAAGACGCACACAAAACTCACAAAAGGGGATCAGAAACAAGTAAAAAAAACACAAATGTTTACCCTAAAATGTGAAATCATGTTACTTTTAATATGGTATTCTATAAAAAAAAAAACATTTATTTTTAAAATCTTATTAAATTCTTTTTGTCATGTCTTCTGTTAGCTTAAAGTGGCGGCTCTAAGACCTTTGCCTCAACCTCCCCTCCAGTTTGGAGCTCTGGAGGGAAAAAAGAGAAGCAAGAAGACGACAGGAAGTAAAAAGGCTGGTGAGACTGAAGCCCCCACATCAGTTAGTTCCTCTAAGGATGGATTCTTACCAACGCCACAGGTGAGAACGATGACATCACTTCACAGACTGGTGGGTGGAATCCTTAACACACTCATTGCCCAAGACATATTTTGTTGGAAATTTGAAAGAAGTCCATTTTTATCACTGTAACTAAAAGTTACATCTGTAGTTACAGCTGATCAGATTTACTCTGGCTAAAACCAAAGGGTCAGTTACAAAAATAGATAATAGTTTGTTTCTTTGTGAAGGATCGTCCTCTGACTGCCAGGGAGAGGAGACGACTGAGACAGTCTCAGGAGAGTAGCAGCCAAGCAGGTAATCCATCCGTCCAGAGAAAAAAAAATCAAAAAGAAACAATAAAACAGTTCGTTACGAAGTTAACCGTTTAGTGAACAATAAGTTCTGTATATATGTCCTCTGCTTTCCTCAGGTGTTAGTGTTGTACGAAGGGCGTCTTACGATGTTGCTTCCATCAACAACGTCGAGCATCACAATGTCCCAGTCACTCGATCTGCTTCATGTTCTGTCACAGAGTCCAGCAGTAAGGTACAGATTCTACTTAAGCATCGTACTGTTTTTGATTTAGATTATAAAATTATATGTAATAAAGTACATAACAGCCTAAAAGGCCCAAAAGAAGCTATTTAGAGCAGGTTTAGTCTTTGTTGCATTATGTCACACAACATGTTGGTATTGTTTTTGTTTCAGGATAAGTTGATGGAGCAAAAGTCAGATGAAGACGAGTGCAGCTCATCTACGAGTTCCACCGAGCGCTCCGAGGGAGATTGCAGAGAAAAGTGAGTATTTACCAAAGGAGGATCTATTCATTTAGAGTGAACAAAACAATAATAACTTAAACAATATCAACATTTTTAGTTTTTTCTACTCTAACCTTTTCACATTGACTTTATAAACGTCTGCAGAAGGAGTGAATCCTGCGACATGCACGATTTAGTCCACATGATGACTCAGACTTTGAGGATGGATGTTGGAGATGGTGGACACGAGGTGGACAAACGCAGATCTGACTCGAGCACACTACCGGAGTTCAAACTAAACAGGAGGTACAGGGACACCCTGGTGCTTCATGGGAAAGCTCGAGAGGAAGCCGAGAACCTGTCGCTCATTGAAATACCAACAGGTTGGATCCTTTTATCAGCCAGTAAATTATTTTGGAGCTGTTTTGTTGTGTGTTTAACAACTCCATCTCCACAAGGCTCTACATCCGGTCCGGCCAAGATAAGGAGAGCAATAGAGCAGCTGAGAACAGATGTGGTGAAAGGTCTGGGCGTCAAGCTTTTGGACAAAGTGCTCGAAATCATGGAGGAAGAGGATGAGGTCAAAAGAGAAGTGAGTGGAACATTTCAAACATCACACCAATATTAAGTCTTATTTTATGGATCTAAAGAATAAGCTTATTTTGAGCTGAGTTTTAGTTGATTTCTTTGAATAAATATTATGTAGTCATTTATCTCCAGAAACAAAACAAAGTAAATCTGCTTTGCATTTAAAACTCAGGTGACTTTTTTTCCTTCTGTTTTTTCCAGCTGTGCCTTCGTGACCAGATGGGCGATGAGAAGTATCAAGCTTATGCCATCATGGTGAGGCAGTTGAAGTTTTTTGAGGATGTTGCCTTCAAGGTATAAAGAGGACTGAAGATTAGATGTAGACTTCTGTCGCTCACAAACATCTTGCAATGAGAACAAGTCAATGATCGATCTGCTTCCTGTCAAGTTACCACATGGTCGGTGTGGTATTGGAACTTTCTGGTCACGTGCAAGTTCTCACTGATGACTGAAATTTTTTGTCATAGAATTGCAACCTGTTGGCAGTTATGTATAAGTCTGAGTATTTTTTTTTATCTTTTGAAGTGTAAATTTAGAACAATCAAATAACGTTCCAATTCCCTATGCAAACAGCTTTGTCGTGTTAGGACTCGCTGTGTTCCTGTGTGTTTATAATGAAAAGCCAAAAGTTCAAGATTGTCGCCTTTCTGCTGTAAGTTTGAACATAGATTTAAGTTTTGCTGCCTTATTTTATCTTTTTAATAATGTAAAATAGATGTATTGTAGATATTAACAGTTGAACTATTTCTAATAAAATTCAGAAAGTAAGTTTTGTTTGCAGCTATTTTAATTTTAGGTGCTGCATTGAAATATTTGAAACCTGACAAAAAGTGTGTTTTGATCACAGCAGGTTTTTCCTGTCTGAAAAAAGCAAAACATAAAAACTAGACACAATATGATGTTTATTTTAAGAGTTTGTTTTTATCACTGACAGATTTAACACTTTTACTCTGCAAATGCTTTTATTGTGAATTGTAGGACAAACTTCAAGATGATTCCTCATACAAAACTGGGTCAAACAAGGTTAGGTATTGAGTTATTTGTGCTTCTTCTTCTTGATGGTTTCCTGAGGCTTTTGGGGAGATTCTCCACTGCTCTCTGGTACAACTGGCTGCCAGGGCAGAGGATTTTTCCGGTACATGGGCCACGGAGGCAGGGTCAACTGCAGAAAAGGACAGAAATTAAATTAGTTGTTTTTGATACACCATATCAGAAGCTGACATGGTGTGCCATTACAAAAGAATCAAACCTGTCTAGAAACTTACCACACAAGACACAGCAAAGCCTCCCAATACTATGTACACCGTCCACCCAAACTGCTGAATGATCAGACCGTAGATGAACCCAATCACCTGAGAAGAAATGTCATCAGTGCACCAGAGTGAAGGTAAAAACGTAACACCTTTTATTTATATATATATGAGCAGAATCTTACTGCAGAGATGAGTATAATTCCTTGAAAGATTTGTTCCGCTAACTTCTGGCCTTTATAGTCCTAAAACACAAAGACACATGGAAAAAAGGGGAATTAAACACGGATGGGATCAAATCAGTCAGCACAGTGCACATTAAGTAAGATAAGTTGGACCATTTGAACAGAAGTGACAAAGTTACTACACATTTTCCATTTGGAAATCCAAGTGATTTTAGATGTAAATTTACAGCTTTATCAGTTTACAACCCATGAACCCACCCCCATCCACAAGTTATCTCTGAAGGCTCAAAACTTTTCATGCATATTTTACCTTTAATACCTGTAGAGTGGATAAATCATACAAATGATAAAGGTTTAACACCAGAAACAATCAGGTAAATGTAAAGATTTAATATCTGTTTATGTGATTCTGTTTATAACTCAAACTCTGAAACTGATAGCTAAAACTTAAATTCAGGACCAAATGACATCAAGTCCATGTTGTGCATTCAGTGGTTCTTGATTATTCTTTAGTTTATTACATTTGTTACATTACTTTTTTAGACCTGGAAAATACTAAAAGCAAGTTACTTCTGTGCTCAAATAAAACGTGCACAAAATGCTTAACGAACTCCTTTGATCCTGTTCACTCAGACACCAAAAATAGTAAACAGCAGTAGCTAACTCGGATACGCTGGACATGTCATTACATTTTTTGTTTGTTTGATTTGGACTTTGCAGAGTAAAAGAAAAACATTTTGATTAGCAGCTGTTACAGTTAAGCTAACGGGAAATGGCTTAATAATTAAAGTTGATGGCTACTTAATTTGCAGTTTCTGAATAAATAAGGTAGTAAATTCTTACCATGTGTGTGGGAATGGTTTTGAATATCGACAGCATGTTTTTACAAGATATAAACTATAACAACAGAAAAAAATTGTACTCGACTCCAGCTAGCTATGCAACCAGACTGACTTCCGGTTTTGAAAAGCTACGTCCGTCGTATCTTGAAGGACCTAAACTGCTCACTCGTAGGTGCCTGAACGCACAACTATAGCCAGTTTCACAGATTTATAGATAATACGGGTTAGGCAAAATGCTCAGCGTTACAGTCTAATTTAAGTGTAGATTAATACAAAGTTAAGGCTGCCCACAAGAGCGCCGTATGAAAAAATAATCATATTTCCTGTTCTTAAAGTACGCAAACGTACTGTTTTTAATTATATTAAAACGCTGAAGAGATAGGTACAGCAGATGTCGTAAAAATTGTAATAGATTTTCTATGGTTGTTTTTATGGGTATATATATATCTATGTTTAAAACAGTTAGGGGTTGCATTTTCAGTCAGGCACTGTTTTTAACCTCCTACATCTACGTGCAGCCATAGACATTATAATTGATAGACCCCCTATTGGCCGCTCGGGCGCAGGAAATGCGGCCGCCATCTTAGGTCGGTCGGACTTCCGGCAGACACGAACCATAACAATAGCAGTAAACATGATGCCTGAGCTCTGTGCGGTTTATTCTTGCTCTAATCGGCGGACTATTGAGACATGGCTCGAGGGATAACTTTTCACAAGTAAGTTCGAGCATTTTTGTTGTTTGTATTTTGTAAATATAACTTTGTTGTACTATATTTGTGTCCACCAGCAGCACCTCCTTGTTAGCTAACGTTAGCTACATGTTTACTGCTGGTGCTCCCCTGACAATGAAGGCTAAATGAGACTATTAATCATTTATTCCAAAACACTGACTTAGGTTACAGCTAACAAGAATGCTGCTGTAGAAATCAAACAAATCTTTCTGGTATCAGATATAGCTCATGTCTCAGACCCTCCCCTCTGACTGGAGAATAGTTAGCTAACATGCTAAAGAGAATTGCTGTGCAGAACTTTTTTCTGGTTTTAACCTTTGAGGAGTTTTAGTTCATTATCAATAGAAATGCAGATTTTAGGTTAAAGAAAGGTTCTAAGAAATCTTAAAGAAGAAGTAAACAGAATAGTAGTAATAGCACAAGATGAATTAAGAAAATAGCATTGACCTCCTGTACAATATTGGTAGACACTAATCTGCAAATTGCATGTTTTGTTTTCTAGGTTTTCCCACAAAAGATGTGAGGAAGAAGTGTGAGGCTTCCTGCAGCTGATGTATTATGATTAGAACTGGGCTGTGTCAGATGGAGTTTGTTTCATCTTCAGCTTCCTGGTTCTCCTTCAAACAGTAAGTGTATCATGAGGCCATCAGCATTCATAAATGTACATATCCTTTTATCAATCACAAGGCAGAGTGTAATACTTATCCCCCTACATACCTTGTCTTGATAATATTTGTCAAAAATTAATTTATTTTAATAAACGTCCTAAGAATCATGTCTAGGTGCCCCAGAGTTTTCACAGCACCAGAGGCCCCCTGATGTAAACTGAGACCCACAGGTGTGTACTATAAACAGTATATTATTGTCAAACATTATGCTTGTTTGTTTTAACCAGAAAAGTGCAAAACTACATCCAGAAGAGCCAAAGAGAGCCTGTCTGTGACCTCCCAGAGACTAACCTCAGCCTAATGATGTGAGTATTTAAACATCATAACACTAACCCTAACCTAAACCAAAAGCGTATTTACACTATACCTCTAAAACCATGTTTTAGGGTATTTTGTCATTGTGATGCTCAGCCAAATGTCCCCACAATGTAGAAATGTCCACACACTACACGCTTAAAATTTGTTCACTTCAGCATATAAAAACAAGTACCTCAACTCTATGTTTGCCCCTCCCACTCCACACACAATACAAAGCAAATCTTAATGTTGTCCAATTTTTGAAAATTACTTATGCAAATATATTAAATATGTTTCTATTCCTTTACAGGAGGCTGTGATTGGTGGATGATGAGGCTGGGCTGGGCCAGAAAAACCAAACTAAACACAAATGTGTAGCTGTCCTCCTGGATGCCACGGCCGTCAGACTTGATCTCATTGGTTAAGTCTGTGGTTCTGAAGAGAAGGCTGCACCACGTGGCCAAACTCACCTCTCTTGAACTGCAGAAGGGGAGCTCCAGATAAAAGTTCTACAAAGCAGTCCTCTTCCAGGGGTTTTAACTCATGTAAAGCTTTCAATTCCTATTTTAAAACATTCTCAACACAAGTAACAGATAAATTAGGACAAAAAAAAATAAAATTAACTCCATTAAGCAGTTATTTCTTTTTTTCTCTCTCTCCCCGTGTGCAGTTCGGCTGTAAAGTAATCAGAATTGATGTCTGAGTATTGAAAACAAGCCTTACAATTTTATTCTCACAGGTGGAGCGTTATAGGTTCAGCTACACACAAAAATACAACAGAACCAGAATATCACTATGCAGTCAGTTCTGACAGATGGTTTGTCGATTTCTTGTCATTCAGACTTTGTTTTAGTTGTTGTCTCTCTCACCCTCTCTTTGAGTTATATTGGTACTATATGTATATGAAACACTCATTTATTTAAATTGTTATCTATAAGAATTATATTGTATATATTGTTTATTAAAATGGCTGAGTAGTACTTTCTGCTTCTCTTTCATATATTAAGTGTGTTTTTTATAAATACCTACCACAGATCTCACACTTGGTATATACTTTTTGAATTATTTTGATTCTCATTGACTAATTTCTATGTGTTTGATCCTTTTTTCTATAGGTTTTGTCACTAGGCAGTGGATAAGAATCCCATATGTATCCACAGCAAACCCATTATGATTAAAAACGCTCAAACATGTGTCCTGTATCAGAGCTACATGTGTGAAGTTTACAGAGAAAAAAACCGCATCAAAATCGGTTCAGTATTCAAGGAGTTATGGTTGATTTAACATGCTGACACTTCAATGTCTCTGCAAAGGGAGGGGGGGCGCGACCGATCCAAGATGGCGGCGCCACCGCTCGTCAGCGCCCATAGGCAATAGCGGCCACGAGGGGTCTATCAATGTCTATGCGTGCAGCCCTATAAACTTGTTGATGTTGAGTTGGCAGTTTGGCTACATTGTGAATTTGTTTTTTATGCAGTTTCTTATTTTAAAGCTGTCTTGTTGATGAGTATTTCACTTATTTTTGCTATTTTGTCTTTTATATTCAGTTGTTTTGAATTTTATTTGCGCTTCGTGGGATAAATGCGACGTTTGTCATGAAGAGAGGTGAGGGATTTAATTATTCATATTTGCTTGTTGTTCATATAATGTGACAGATAAACATTAAATGGTAACAAAGTAAACGTGCCACATGGTAACTCTGGGCACTGCTGCCTCAAACATCTCAGCTCATGTTATCACTAAAAATCATGTCATCCACAGTAAACGTGGTTATCCTCATACTGCTGGCTGTTGCCTTCTTGATCATAGTTCAACGAAATCTTCTCAGCCTCAGCGACTTCCTACACAAAGAAAATGCAGGTATGTTTATGTGCTACAGATGGTTTGATTCCCCTCACACGTGGTGGGGATGCATTTATAAATAATCTAATCAGCCAAATATGCACATATGTCATTTATGGGATTGTGTCCATCCAGATGTCAGGATGATTCTTCCCTTTGAGGCAGAGTTGTCTCCAGATACTAGACTCGATCTGGACAGGAAAGGGGTGGAAATCCCAGTTCTCATCACGGCTTCAGAGGACAGACTTGGAGCTGTGATTGCTGCAATGAACAGTGTCTACCAGAACAGCAAAGCCAATGTGATCTTCACCATTGTGACCACAAATGACACAGCCGATCATCTCCAGTAAGCACTTTACACTGATAACATTGATAAATGTGATTTGAGTAACTTGGTATGACACTTTTTTTATATTTTACCAACAGGTTGTGGCTGAGTCAGACAAAATTAAAGAACGTCAAACATAAAATCATTATTTTTAACCCGGACCTTCTCAACGGGAAGATGTCAAAAGATCCCAAGGTGGCAGAGAGTTCAAAACCAGTAAGACAGATACATTCTCTACAACCAAATAAAAACAACTCATTCTGCTGTTGTTTATACATCCAAATGTAATTTTATTGTGTATTTTAAGTTGACTTTTGCTAGGTTTTACCTGCCTCTATTCATACCTGAAGCAGAAAAGGCCATCTACTTGGATGATGATGTCATTGTGCAAGGTAAGCATCTACCACAAAGGATGACTAAACATAAGCTATTTAAAATGTATATATTTATTTTATGTTGGATTTCAGGAGACATTCAAGAGCTGTATGAGACCAACCTGAAACCAGGACATGCAGCTGCCTTCTCTGATGACTGCGACTCCGCGTCGGCGAAGGGCATCATTAGAGGAGCTGGGAACCAGGTGATCAAGTCTCAAAAACCTGTTTTTAGTTATCTGGGAAAAAATATGAAAGTTTACAACTAAGTAAAACATTTTTTTACAATATAGAACAACTATATAGGTTTCCTCGACTTTAAGAAGGAAGCGATTAAGAAACTTGGGATGAGGGCCAAGACGTGCTCGTTTAACCCTGGGGTCGTTATCGCAAACCTGACAGAATGGAAGAACCAAAACATCACCCAGCAGCTGGAGCACTGGATGGAGCTCAACATTCAGTAAGTAACCACACAAATTACAAAAGATGCTTCTTTTAGGAGCACTGAAGGAGAAATCAGAATCAACTGTGTTCTTCCAAAAAAAGAAAGAAAACTGTTGTTTTGTTTTTTCCAGGGAGGATCTGTACAGTACAACCCTTGCAGAAAGCATCATTACTCCTCCACTCCTCATTGTTTTTTATAAACATCACTCCTCCATCGACCCTTTGTGGCACGTGAGACACCTTGGTAAGTTTTGGTTTCGTATTGATTCAGATTTTTAAAGGAAGTGTTATCCGTTTGGAACATTACAGACTCCTAAGATATTACACCTACTATGCATGTGAGTAGACTTAAAGAGACATTTATGAACAAAACGTAATCTGGGATTAAAATCAAATGTTCGGAAAACTGGAGTAATTCCATTATATCTTTCTGATAATAAACGTGTTTGACTTTGAAAAATAAAGTTGAGCAAATTCAAAAAAGAATCAAATAAATCTTTGACATTCTCATCTGTTTATGCTAAAGGGTGATTCAGTCAGATTAGCTGCTGACAGTAAAACAATGACATCATTTCAGGTACCACAGGTGCTGGAAACCGCTATTCCTCCCAGTTTGTGAGAGCTGCCAAACTCCTCCATTGGAACGGACATTATAAGCCCTGGGGGAGCGTGTCCTCCTTCCCTGAGGTGTGGGACAGGTGGTTCATTCCCGACCCCACAGGAAAGTTTCATCCTGTACGAAGGCTTCAGGAACCTTTGGACCAACTCAGCCCCAGCCTCAGGAACTAAGGCCTTCATCCTTGATTTGTCATCTTTTGGATCTGTGGACATTCTTTCATTACCCTGAAAACAGATTTTGTCTTTATTTTTCTTCACTTGCTAACGTGGTTTTTTATATACATTTTGATGAATCGCTGAAAGGAGACATTATTACACTCTGTTTTAAAAACATGTTTTTACTTTTTACATCAGAGGAGTTTGGCTTAGAGTATCACCTTCTGTTTAACGGGGTTCTGAGACCTTTTCTGTTTACAAATCTGTCTTTTTAAAGAGTTTTTATAGTGATTTTTAAAAAGCCATTTCAAAATTTGAACTCAATCATAGATGTTTATTTTTGGAATCTGGTGTTAATCTTTAACCTCTATAACTATTATTTCATCTTAGCTGCGATGGAAAGATTCTCCCCAACAAATGGGAGGAACAGCATTCCTGACTTCCTTAAAAGCCACAATCTTCAGGATTTGGGGTTTTAAAACAAGCTTTGTAACGTTTAAAGAAAACACTACAGTTGCAGAATGAACAGACTCATCCCCGTGGATGTGTTTTCATATTTTAGAGAACAAAATGTACAGAAAAACAAAACAGTGTTTACTTCAGGAACATGTTTAGTAGTTTCAGTCTGGCCCAGCTGTTCACTGTCTTTGATGGGAAAACAGTTGTCATGTTTTAAATCAGCAAAAGTTCCTGTAAGTCCATCCCCCTGATCCAAGTCGTCAGACATAAACTGTTACTTTCATTTGACTTGTCTATAAGCTGTTGTTGAACTGTGGATTTTAACCATGTGCACACTATCACCTCTGCAAACACTAAACACTTTTGTACAAATGCCACATGCATGGTCTTTACCAGGTCACTACCTTGCTGTTGTAAATGTTTTTGTACAATAAAGCAATTAAAAATGTTTTTTCTTGTCTCCTGAATTCAACAACAGCATCAGGGAACACGCTGGGGTATGGGAAGATTATGTATGGGGACAACATTTACACTAGTCCCCTTGTCTTCCATTACTTTGGCTGGCATATATTTGTGTAGTGAGGACACTAGAGAGGTTTCATGTGTGCAGATGTCTATACTGTGTCCAGGGGGTGGGGACAGTGCTCTGGTGGGAAGATGGTTTCTGTCTATAGGTCAACATCTGTGGGGGAGTAAAACAAAAACACGAGGACACACCTGACTAGATCATGAAAACAAATTCCACCAAAAGGCCAGTCAGTTTTCCAGCTCTTTCTGGACATTGTTGTCAACGGTTTCATCCTTCAAATGCAGGTGTAGGCCAGTCAGCACCAAAGGCCCAAAACAAGACATCGGTATCAGGGTTCTGCACTTCACAGCCAGAGAGCTCAGTCTGATTATCACCACCCTGTGTCCATAAAGCCAAGAGCAGAAGGTCCAGAGTGAGATGTGATTATACTTGGACTCTGGAGCTGGAGAGGAACTGCTTCAGAATAGAAATTCCTTTGTCCTCTAGCAAGGAAGTTTAGGCAAAACACCTGACATTTTACAAACAAAACAAAAACTTGTAAATACACTGCTCACAAAAATGAAAGGAACACTTTAAAGAAACACATTAGATACATCAGATCTCAATATGAAGTTGGATATCTATACAAATAACGACAGGGCAATGTCTTAGGAACAAAAGGATGCCAAGTCTTTTAATGGAAATAAACGTTTTCAGCCTACAGAGGGCTCAATTGTGTAGACACCCTAAAATCAGAGTGAAATGAAGATGTGGCAGGCTAGTCCATTATTTCAAAAACTTAATTTCTGCAACTCAAAATGCTTTTCAGTATCTTGTGTGGCCCCCACGAGCTTGTGTGCATGCTTGACTACGTCGGGGCATGCTCCTAATGAGACAACGGATGGTGTCTTGTGGCATCTCCTCCCAGATCTGTGTGAGGGCATCCCTGAGCACTTGTACAGTCTGAGGAGCAACCTGGCGCCGCCTAATGGACCGAAACATAATGTCCCACAGATGTTCTATCATTGGGTTTAAGTCAGGGGATCGTGAAGGCCATTCAATTGTTTCAATTCCTTCATCCTCCAGGTACTGCCTGCATACTCTTGCCACATGAGGCCGGGCATTGTCGTGCATTAGGAGAAAACCAGGACCTACTGTATCAGCGTAGGGTCTGACAAAGGGTTCAAGGATTTCATCTGGATACCTTATGGCAGTCAGAGCACCATTTCAGTAGAGGTCTGTGCGTCCCTCCATGGATATGCCTCCCCAGACCATCACTGACCCACCACCAAACCTGTCGTGTTGAACGACGTTGCAGGCAGCATAACGTTCTCCTTGTCTTCTCCAGACTCTTTCACATCTATCACAGGTGCTCAGGGTGAACCTGCTCTCGTCTGTAAAAAGTACAGGGCGCCAGTGGCAGACTTGCCAATTCTGGTGTTCTTGAGCAAATGCCAGTCGAGCTCTACGGTGCTGGGCAGTGAGCACAGGGCCCACTACAGGACGTCGGGCCCTCTGGCCATCTTCATGAAGTCTGTTCCTGATTGTTTGGGTAGAGACATTCACACCAGTGGCCCTCTGGAGGTCATTCTGTAGGGCACGAGCAGTGCTCAGCCTGTTCCGCCTTGCACAAAGGAGCAGGTATCGGTCCTGCTGATGGGTTGTGGACCTTCTACGGCCCTGTCCAGCTCTCCGANAATAACCGCCAGTCTCCTGAAATCTCCTCCATGTTCTGGAGATTGTGCTGGGAGACACATTAAACCTTCTTGCTGCAGCACGTGTGGATGTGCCATCCTGGAGAAGTTGGACAACCTGTGCAACTTCTGTAGGGTTAAGGAATCGCCTCATGCTGCCAGTAGAGATAATTACTCAAGCCAAAACTAGCACGAGTGGAAAACCAGCCAAAAAAGATCAAGAGGGAGAAACTTGAAATGACCTCCACATGTTAAACCAGTCCTGTTTTGAGGGTTTTGTAATTGTTGCCACTTTAGTGCACCTGTCGTTAAGTCCATGAACACCAATACAGCTGAAAGTGAACCAGAAAATTATCAGACAGGTTTAATTGATTTCATGCCAGGCCCAATAAAAAAAGTGTTCCTTTAATTTTTGTGAGCAGTGTAGATGAAGTTGTTCAAAGTTTAGTTGATTTGAAGCAGTTTGGTCATTTTGAAGTTTCTGCCCTTCAAAATTGTTATTTCAGTCTTAGAGGTAACTACCAGACACCAAAAGAAACACCTGTTACCTTTTTTTTTTTACAATATTAAAGTCCGAAACCTAAAAGAAATATCAGACAGCCTGGTTATGACTACGGCCATAAGACGGCCCAATCATATTTGTGGAATTACAAATCCAGCAGCAAGTGATGTGCAAAATTGTGATCAACAAAAAAAGTCAAAAAGCACATTTTCATCCACATTTATTAGTTATGTACAGTTTTCTGAATTTAGATTTGACAAGTTCAGACACTGTAAATCTGTTTAAAAGTACACAATGGATATTTACACCTCCAGTTAATAAAGACACAGGAGCAGGTGTCTCAGAAAAACCTTCAGGGTTAAAGCTGAAGCCTTTATAATTCGTCCTGCTGTTCAGGTTTAGGTCATAACTGAGGACACGGCTTATTTATAGTCTGACATCATTCACAGAGCAGGATGAGTAAATGACACACAGGTAGAAACACAGTCAGCAACATTTTAGAGATTTCAGGACTGATTTCCATTACGTGGTGAAGTCCTATTCAGCATGACTCCTGCCTGCTTTATCTTCCATCACTAAAGCGTTTACGGCCAGAGTGAAGATAAAACTTTGTTGTGTTTATTTACTCCTCTGATGTGATGCCAATAGAACCACTGAGTCATAGCACATCACATAATGGAAAAGTGCCATCAGAAAATTCAGACATGAATAATAAAGTTCATTTAAAATCTGTGTTGAAGTCATAGGCGTCGTCTGTGCTGACTGTGGAGAAGCTGATGTCGATGGGGACAGTCTGAATTTTCACCTGCTTCTCTGTAAACAAAAGGCAGAAGATACTTTAATAAAATCTGTTTTGTTTTTATTTATAAAGCAAACTATATTCTAAAAATGTACCTTTATGGGAGGTTTTCTGGGGTTTCTCCAGCTGCTGCGTTTCCGGCGAGTCGTCGTGAGGCTGTTCAGGCTGAAAGAACAACAGACGGTTTATCCTCGTCGTTTTCATCGCTCTCCCTGTTACAGGGATTCAACTAATTCAGCAGGATCAGAGTTGGATTAGAAGTCTTCATGAACAAATCAAGACTTGCAGTTTGTCCTCATTTCCAGATTTTAAGCAGCTGCACAGTTAAAACGTGTTTTTACCTCTTCATCCTTGTTCTGATCTGCAGCTACGGGTTGATCTTCAGACACCTCAGCCACATTCAGCAGACCTGCTGTTGGGCCTTTAGAGAGGAAACCTATGCTGCTGGCCAGGTTTGGAAACTTAACGCCTTTATAGGAAATAAACAAAAATATCAGAAGAAGCCTTTGGCGGCCATATAACTACTGAAAATGCTGCCTAAGAATTTGGAGAGTGAAAAGCCACGATACCTTTCAGCGTTTCCTCGTTCCCTGCTTTTATCCTGTTGAGATCCCAGCTGCTGAGCATTTTAGCCACCATGGTGTCAGACATGTAAGTGGGGGGGCTGTGGTCGCCCGGGACCTTACAGTGGTAGCTTAGTTTGGCTCTGAGGAGACACCAAACAATAGTTTTGTGATTAAAGGTAAAGACAGAAGCCAAACCCGTAGCACAGCGTAGCAGCAGCCAGCGTTTGGATCAGAGTTGGATTACAAGTCTTCAAAATCAAATCCAGACGTGCACTTTGTCTTCATGTCCACACAAGATATCCTGCTCATCCTCGCAAAGCACAAATAAAAACCACTCACCCCGTCCAGTCGTCGAGGAAAGTGTTAGCCGCCTGCTCCGTGTTAGGAACGCCGCCCTTCTGCAGGAACCCACGTTTCTTAGCCAACATAGTCAAAAACTCCACGGAATTTTTGAAGTCTGGAACGTTGTACTGAAGCATGATCTACAAGAAAACAACTGCATCACAACAGGCACCAAAATCAGCCCGGGCCTGCTGAAGTGGAAGCTCCTCACACCTGGCTACTGTTGCACTGCTTCAGCAGCATCCTGACGGCATCGAGCTTGCTCAGGTGACCCTCCTCCACCTGCAGGCTCCTCAGAGTCATGGAGACGGCGGGATTAGACGGAGATGCCACGATCCCCGGGCTGTCCATCAGCTTCAGATTCCTTAAGACGTGCACCTCCTGCATATATCTGACCGGCAGAAGAAAAAAAAATATATACAACAGAGAAAGAACATTATTTTATAAACACATTCACTATAATCTCCTTTTACTTACTTCGTAGTGCCTCTGTCAGTCCCAACATTACACGCCAGCATCCCTTTCATGCTGTTAATGAGGCTGCTTTTCCCTACATTAGGAAAACCTGCAAGAGAAAACACAGATGATCACAAACTTGCAGAAAACGTGAAGTAATGAGGTTAGAAGATAAAACACAAAACACTCACCGACTACACCAACTTTGAGAGCAGCTTCACTTTGTCTCTCAGCAGCTAAACTGGTCAGAATCTCTGAGAGACAAGAGGTTCCAAAACAGGCTGCTCCTCTGGACTTGTCCAGGACATCGTTGGAGGGTACGATTCTGCTCTTTCTGGCTTGCTGGTAAACAAATAACAGGATTCATTTAAATCTGCATCTACAAAGCTGCCTAAGCTTACACCTACGGGCGCTTTTATTACAATATGATCTTGTCATTTTATTTGAATGATCCACAAACGCACGCATCAGCCCTGCATCCACCAGAGTGACATAAATGTGCGGTTTGTTCATTACTCTTGGAGGCGTAACCTGTTACAACAGCATGGTACAAGCTGTTCAACCTTCTCAGTCCTCCATCATCAGTAAAACTAAGCATTTACACATCTTTACCTCAAAAAATAATAATAAAAGGAACCATCTTTGGTGTTTAAAAAGCAGCTCTTACCACAGTTCTGTGTCGGATCTGTGTCGACGCTTTGAATGCCAGAACAGGAAGCTCTTTTTGTAAACACTCAATCCACGTCTCCACGTTTTCCTTTGGAACCAAATCTGCAGATCAGAAGGTGAAAAATACAGAAAACTTCACATCACAAACATAAAACTTGTCCGGACTTCAACAGTTTCAGGTTAACGATGTCCACTTGCCTATTTTGTTTAAAACTAGAAGTAATTTCTTGTTGTCCGCCAGCAGCACAGCCTCCTCCAGCTGTGGACACCTGCAGCCCAACGGATCTCGAGCATCAAGGACTTCTATCACTACATCAGCTGCATCGATTGCCTACAACAGAGAAAAAATTAACCCTTAGTAAACCACTTTACTTCCTTGTAAAATCAATTCATTAAAAATATTTTACCTTGTTTATTTGAGAGCAGAGAAACTGTTTCGAGTTCTTGTTTTGAGTTGTTTGTTTCTCTGAACTTTTTGGTGTTTTATCCTGGAAAAACAGACACATGGGTCAACAAACTTGGGGTTTACGTTCTGTAATTCTTGCTCTCGTGTTTCTAAATGAGTTTAGAAAGCTAAATGTTCACTTCCATCACCGATAGCTCCTGAACAAAACGTTACCTCCTTCCAACCCAGAGGAAAAGCAATAATAAGCTACAAACTCATTTCAAATCTAATCAAACTGATTTAGAAATGGAACAGTGACATGTGCAAACCACACTATTAGAAATATGCACAATACTGCTTTGTTTAGGAGCTATTTACTCTTGTGAGAATTTTACTGACTCTAAAAGAATTGTTAGCAAATCTCAGTGGTTTGTGAATTTGAGAGCACAGATTAGATGATCTAACTAAGAGAAGGGTTTAAAACTAAGAAAGCTCATTTTCACAGGGCTCTGTTTTATTTTCTCAGCTGGTATTCGTCTTGTTGCTTGTTTTTGTCAAAAATCAGTTAGATGACCTTTTACCTCTCGAGCCTTCTTGGCATCAGGTTCTGAAGTTGCAGCAGCCTCCTTCTCCTTTTTCCTTTTCTGGGCTCGCTCCACCTTTTTAGCTTGTCGTTTCCTTTCATTTTCTTCTTCAATCTAAACAATAAAAATTCCTCTTATGGCTCAGATGACAAAGGCCCTTGTAAATACTGCACAGATCCATTAAGCATCAGCCTTTATGATGAGTGATGTGAGTGGTGGACCTACCTGGAGCCTCCTCTGCTCTGCCTCTCTGAGGACCTCCTCCTTGAAGGGAGCACTGTTGGGAACTCCGAGATCCTTCTTCACTGGTTTTTTAACTCCTTTCTTCTTGGCCTCTTTTCTTAGTTTTTTGTTATGCTCTCGAACCTGAATCAAATGCAACTCAATTAACATAAGAGCCTACCATATTAAAACATACGAATCTAACTGGACAAATATAACAAAATAAACACGACATTAAAGTAAAACCGCTTACCTTTCTCTGTATTTTGTAACGTTTGGAACAAGACACCCGCTTACTCGCTTTCTTTAACTCTGGAGACGAGAAGAAATGAAAGTTAGTTTAGAGAAAACAGACCTCTGGATAACGACAGATGTTAGCAGAAGCTGCTGTTCGCTAAACCAGGTACAAGGTGAAATTACCAACCCATAAACGCTCGTAAACTTCATTTTTACACGTCTAACCCTTAATTAATAACTAAACTTACTTGGTCGTTTCATCGTGCACTGCTGAGCCCGACAATGTGACTGACGCACGTGGAAGACTGTCTGCGCAGGTCAGATGTTTCATTTCCGTTTTTACCAGAAAGCGTCTCCACCTGCCGGCGGGGAGGCGTATTACAACCAATGCTTTATTACAGGTACTTAGAATAGAATAGAATAGAATAGAATAGAATAGAATAGAATAGAATAGAATAGAATAGAATAGAATAGAATAGAATAGTGGGGAAATTCACTTATAGAATAGAATAGAATAGAATAGAATAGAATAAGAAATACTTTATTGATCCTACAGTGGGGAAATTTACTTATAGAATATAATAGAATAGAATAGAATAAACTTTATTGATCCTACAGTGGGGAAATTCACTTATAGAATAGAATAGAATAGTGGGGAAATTCACTTATAGAATAGAATAGAATAGACTTTATTGATCTCACAGTGGGGAAATTCACTTATAGATTAGAATAGAATAGACTATTGATCCCACAGTGGGGAAATTCACTTGTCACAGCAGCACCATCACTCAAAAGGATAATTAGAAGAGAAATAAAAAACAAGGATGTATATACACATAGGCAGTAACCTATATTATAACCTTCGATCACCAAAAAAAAAAAAAAAAACACAAATAAAAAATGAGAAAAAAAACTTGGGTTCCAACACTAAGCAGCGTACAGGATGATACCAGTACAGCTTAAGCTGAGGAGTTATACACTCTTACTGCAGAGGGGATGAAAGATGTATGATAGCGTTCAGTTTTACATCTGGGATGTCTCAGTCTGCCTCTGAAGGAGCTGTCCATGATCTCCACAGTGGAATGCAGTGGGTGGGAGGTTTTTTTTTAAGATGGAGGTCATCTTTTATGTATGATACTTGATAATAAATGATAGTAAAACCAATAACACTTGGAGTAACCAGTTTTCTAACTTACCTGAAAATATGACCATCATTTTTTCTAAGTGCTTATTTAATCAGGGTATCCTTGAGATTAACATGTCTTTCAGTGGAGATTTTTGTGATAATTTAGCCTAATGTGAGATGTGGAACCAAATAATGCATTTATCTTAAACCTTTTACATTTTTTTAATGAATCAACAGCTAATATCAATTGAAGAAGGAAGAAAAAAATACAATATGTACTTGTATAATGTTAAGAATAAAGAATGAAGTCACAAAATTACTGTGTATTAAACTCAAAGAACGTCAAACACAGTATGTCATGCAGTATTGTAAGAACAATTTCAAATTTGACTTGTGGGCCATCCTTCATAGCAAACGTTTTACAAAGGAGACAATGTTAGCACAGAATAAATCTTTACTACCAAGTTGTACTTAAGCCATTTTTGTCATCTTGTGACCTTTGTGAAAATGAAAAGCTGTCTGCCAGAGGTCACTTCATACTCACTTTATCTTAATAATGCAGAAAACATTCAAGTCTGGTTAATCTTTCCAAAAAAAATTACATTTGTTCAATTCAATTCACTTTATTACGATGTGGAAGAGTCTGATGAGATCAGCAACACACCCATAGGAACACCATTAACAGCAGTGCAGTCTGGTGGTGGCACTGTTACGCTGCAATATGGTTTGAGCTGAATCCAAGACTTCCATTGAAGTGAAAGGAACTATTTGCAGTCCTGAAAAGTTCCAAAAATAGACAATGCTCTGACAAATCATTGTAAAGAAAATGGAAATTATTACAAAATATGACTTTCTAAGCTAAAATTCTATTTTAAAAAGTTGATTTTTGAATGAAATGGTATTTTAGCAGAAATGCTGTTTCTTTCTAAGTTGAGTACACATTGGTTAGCCTTCTATAAAATCTTGTGGATCAGGAACCAGTACAGATATGTCCATCACTGACCCATCCACCAGTGATGAACCAAAGCACAGTAAAAGTAGCCTGTCATTAACACATGGGTGTTGTAAAATAGTGGTTATATGTTGTGTCTGGCTGAACTACTTAACATTGCCCCTTAAAATGACGTCCAGGGCCACATACATTGGTTGTTTCCTTGCCATGAGGGTGATCGCCTGTCAAGCTTAAGCAAGCAGCGCCAGCTCCAGGAATGAAATTTCACAAGAGCCAGGGGGGGGGGGGGGGGTGCACTCCCAAAACCTGCCCCAAAATGGCTCACTTTGCCTGAGGAAGCTTCCCTTGGGAGCTCCTGCCAAACTGGTCCTTCAGAGGCCTCCTCCTCCGCTGCTCCCATACAAACCTCCAGGGGCACAGGTCTTGGTCATTTCCTTGCCATGAGGGCGATCACCTATAAAGCTTAAGAGAGCAGCGCGAGTGGCAATAGGACTTCGTTTTTGAACGATACAAGTGCCAATTTTCACAGGGATTTTGACTGTTTGAAGCAGGGGAAGCCCCCTGGGGAGGTGGTGTGGAGGTCCCACTGGCCGGTCTGGAGCATTTTCCAACAAATGCCTCAAAGAGTATAGAGCTGGTCCAGTGTTCCAGGGCTAGGACGAAAACCACATTGCTCCTCCTGCATCCGAATCCGATTTGCTTGTTGGTAAGCTGTAAATATAGGTTTATCTTAAAAAAGTAGATTTATATGATTTTTTTAGCACAACATAGGCCTATGATAGCTGATGGAACAGAGTCTACAGAACATAAAATCTTACACAAAAGTCGTATTAAAAGATTCTTAGACAGCTTTCAAATGCAAATGCTAGAAATGAAAAAAACTCCACACCTTTTACCAGCTCCAATAACTAAAATGAGTTTCCCAGATTTATTTGTGCCTACATGATTCTGCAAATGTAAATTAATTAAATGTAATTTTTAATCTGAAAAGTTAAGAACATGATTTGTTTTAACTTTAATGGGAAGTATTTGTGTGCAGTATGCACATCATGTGACTTTGCACCAAATATATAATGCAGTAGAAACTTGAAAATTAACATTTCATCTAAACACCAAACACAATTTCGCTACTGATTAAACTGAAGCATTTTGTGGTAACTTAACTCTTCTGTGATCAGTCTCATGACAGGAAAGACAACCAGCTAGCATGCTTCTTTTGCTGTTATCTGTCACAAATTACACTGCATCTGCTAAACTAATGATTGTGTTATTTTCAAAATAAATGTTTTTCAAATAAATCCTTGACACACTTTGCAACACACAGGAGCCACAAATAGAAAACAATGCGAAATGATGCAAGGCAACAACAAATGAGTGCTGGCTACAAAGAGATGCAAAATAGCTATAAGCAGACATAATAACTACAAAGAGATGCAAAATATCTACAGTGGAGCATGCAGAATACACTCAAAGAGATGGCAAGTGATAAACATTTTCAAACTGCACGTGATGTAAGATAACAGTGATAAAAGGCAACTTAGTATGAGGGCATTAATTCTCTTTATTTGGATATTTGTTGCAGAAGCTGTAAAAACATCGTCCTGTCTTCATGTGTGTACATGAAATACACAAATGGAGAGTGCTGCAAGGTGTATGGCAAGCTAATTTTGACATATAATCAGAATCAAAAAGCTTTTATTGTCACTGCATGTGAATGCAACGAAATCTGAAGGCACTCAAATGGTGTATTTGGAATCATAAATAAAAAAATAGGAGGAAAAGGAAAAGGCAGTTATAAAAATATATACATACAATTAAACCTTTAATGGATGCAATGATGTGCAAAAAGCTTTGTTGCAGCAGCAGGAATGTTACTTAAGTAATAGTGGATTTATTGCGCCAATAACTATCAAACCTACAGAAGTGTATTGCCGTCAGTGCGAGGAAAAATAATTAAAAGTAACTCCATCTATCCATCCATCCATTCATTCTCTTCTGCTTATCTGGGGTCGAGTTGCGGGGGCAGCAGCCTAAGCAGGGAGGGTCTCCTCCCAATTGGACATGCCTGGAAAACCTCACCTGGGAGGCATCCAGGAGAAATCCTAACTAGATGCTTGTATCTGCAATCTCATTCTTTCGCTCACTACCCAAAGCTTGTGACCATAGGTGAGGGTGAATGTAGATCGATCGGTAAATCGAGAGCTTTGCCTTCCGGCTCAGCTCTCTCTTCACCACGACAGACTGGTACAACGCCCGCATCACTGCAGACGCAGCACCAATCCGCCTGTTGATCTCCCGATCCATCTTTCCCTCACTCGTGAACAAGACCCCGAGATATTTAAACTCCTCCACTTGGGGCAGGACCTCATCCCTGACCTGGAGAAGGCATTCTACCCTTTTCTGATTCAAGACCATGGTCTCAGATTTAGAGGAGCTGATTCTCATCCCAGCTGCTTCACACTCAGCTGTGAAACGCTCCAGCAAAAGCTGGAGATCATGGTCTGATGAAGCCAACAGGACCACATCATCTGCAAAAAGCAGAGACCTGATCCTTAGGCCACTAAATGGAAATGGTGATTGACTTCCAGAGAAACACTCCTCCTCACTCACCAGTAAACACTCAGGGAGCAGACATTGAGGTGGTGGACACCTTTAAGTACCTGGGTGTTCACCTCAACAGTAAACTGAACTGGTCCCACAACACAGATGCTCTGTATAAGAAGGGCCAAAGCCGCCTCCATCTCATGAGGAGGCTGAGGTCCTTCGGAGTTAAATCCCAGCTGCTGAAATCCTTTTATCACTCTGATGTTGGCTCTGTTATTCATTCTGCTGTGGTCTGCTGGGGTGTAGGCAGCTCTGACCGAGACAGGAAGAGACTGAACAAGCTAGCTACCAAAGCTAGCTCGGTTCTGGGCTGTCCGCTGGATTCTGTTGAGGAGACGTGTGAAAGGAGGATGCTGGGGAAGATGACCTCCATCTTAAGAAACCCCTCCCACCCACTGAACTCCACTGTGGAGATCATGGACAGCTCCTCCAGAGGTAGACTGAGACATCCCAGATGTAAAACTGAGCGCCATCGCAGATCTTTCATCCCCTCTGCTGTAAGAGTGTATAACTCCTCAGTTTAAGCTGTACTGGTATCATCCTGGTACACAATAACACCAGTGCAAAAATTCATGTGTTCTATACTTGTGCAATACCGGATTCACATTGTTGTCTGTGTCTCTTACAGTATGCTGCATAGTGTTGGTACCAAGTTTGTTTTTATCTTTTATTTGTGTTTTTTTTTAGTGATCTAAGATTACAATACTAGATTACTGCCTATGTGTATATACATGTATCCTTGTTTTTTTTTATCTTCTTCTAATTACCTTTTGAGTGATGGTGCTGCTGTGACAAGTGAATTTCCCCACTGAGGGATCAATAAAGTCTATTCTATTCTATTCTATTCTATTCTATTCTATTCTATTCTATTCTAAAACAGATCCCCTCA
This sequence comes from Aphyosemion australe, assembly GCA_006937985.1. NCBI lineage: Eukaryota > Metazoa > Chordata > Actinopteri > Cyprinodontiformes > Nothobranchiidae > Aphyosemion > Aphyosemion australe. Next base: position 494,448 of record SSNS01000347.1, read on the forward strand.
ACACCTTGCTGCACAGAAATTCTGTCCATAAAATTTAAGAACAGAATCTGTGACAAAGGGCAGCCTTGGAGGAGTCCAACTCTCATCAGAAAAGAGCCCGACTTACTGCTGGCAATGCGGACCAAGCTCTGACACTGGTCATATGCAGGGACCTAACAGCCCGTATCAAGGAGCCTGGTACCCCATTCTCCCGGAGTACCCCCCACAGGGCCCCCCGAGGGACGCGGTCGAACACCTTCTCCAAATCCACAAAACACATGTAGATTGGTTGGGCCAACTCCCACGCACCCTCCAGGATCTCCATAAGGGTATAGAGGTGGTCCAGCATTCCACAGCCAGGATGAAAACCACATTGCTCATCCTGAATCCGATGTTCGACACTCTTACGGACCCTCCTCTCCAGAACCGGAGGCTCAGAAGTGTGATCCCTGTAGTTAGAACACACCCTGCAGTCCCCCTTTTTAAACAGGGGGGCCACCTCTCCAGTCTGCCAATCTGCCCCTGATGTCCATGCAATATTGCAGAGCTGCGTCAACCAACACAGCCCTACAACATCCAGAGCCTTAAGGAAATCTGGGCGGATCTCATCCACCCCTGGAGCCTTGCCACCGAGGAGTTTTTGACCACCTCGGTGATCTCGGCTCCAGAGATTGGAGAGCCCAAACCAAAGTTCCCAAACTCTGCTTCCTCATTGGAAGACGTGTCGAGTCCCGAGTCGAGGTCAGCAGCACACCGCCCTCAGTGTAAACAGTGTTGGTAGTGCACTACTTTCCTCTCCTGAGGCGCTGGATGGAGGACCAGAATCTCCTTGAAGCCATATATTGATGTGAATAAGACTGTATTAAACAAATCATAAACAGATGACAGGATTGGTATTGCAGATGTCCATAATTTTATTTTTCTGGACAAAAAGAACATCTAAAAAAAGTTTTATTGCAATATAAAATCAACATGGCAGACATCTTTATCATCTTTCACCAAATGAATAATGTTCCCAAATTATATATTATATATGTTCCCAATAATTATATGATAAATCGGCTTGCCTTAAATGACTACGGCTCTACCTGGCGGCCACAGCTCGGGCGCTGATTGGTCCTCTTGGCGTCCTGCCCTAGGGTGACGTCAGGAGCAGTACAGCTGGTGAGGTTGCCTCCAACAGTCACCAGTTCAGCGAGAGCGCTCCGAGCTGCGGGTTACGGTCCGACAACCGGATCTCACAGACCGAACATTTTCAGGTAAGGAGTCCCGCTGCGATGCGGTCATGACACAAACTTTAGATGCAGAGGGGCGTGGCTTAGCGGCGGTATTATAAGTACTTTCTCCTGTTTTCCTCTCCTCACGCGCAGCATTTGGTCCTTTATGTTCGTCAACAAGCAACGGTGCTCTGTGTAGTTTGTACTTGACGCGTTTGGAGGAAGATTTGATGAGTTTAACGGTAACTGGCTTTGTGGGAGGAAGCACAAGCCGTCTTTCGGTTCATGTGGCGGTTTCATTCACGTAGAGAGGACCTTCATGTGCAACAGAAGCTTCAAAGAGCAGACTCATGGAACACACGACAATGAAGCCAAGAGTGCTGCTCATTTAAACTCTTTAATCCTGTGTCTATAAATAACCGAGGCGTTTGAAGAGCCCTGATGGTGTCATTAATTTTTAAAAGAGAAATGCCGCGCTGATTCTCACAGGTTATAACTTGTCAATAGTGCTTCAAGCCTCCAGCTCTTCCCACATTTACTGTTTCCTCTTTTCCCCTTTTGTCTCCCTCACACACGCACGCACGCACGCACACACACGCACGCACGCACGCACGCACGCACACTTCTTTATTGGAAAGATGATTAACTGTTAAGCACAATGATCAAGTTGTTTATTGAGCAGTAGTAACACAAAGTCCCTCATCCTACCTGTCTAGGGACATTTCACCATAAGCTATGAAAATCTGTTTTTGTGAATCAAATAATGATGGAAGAGATTTGAGTTCATGAATGGTGAGTCACAAACTTCTTTTTTTCTGGGTTTTTGTGCTACAAAACACTCGCCTGGCTGAGTAAAGCGCTCGCCCACTTCTGTGGAGGCCTTGACGTTTTCAGTTCAGCAGTTTGACCTTATGAGTCATGCTTTTTTATTGTTGTATAAAATTACGTGAATGAAATTCTGTCTTGTCAGCTGTTTGAATCTTAATGTGCATTTTTTTCATCGTGTGCATATCAGATATTGTCTACGCATTCCCAAGAAACATGAGATTTCCACAGATAATGAAATCTGATCTGAAAAAGAGAAAGCTGGTTGTAAAAAATAAAAGACAGCACAGCTTTTGTTGTGAGGCCAGATCATAGACTGATTATCTGGGTCCGTCTGGGTTCTGACATTTAACCATTTCCTGTAGTCTGCTCTGCACGTCCTTTGCACGTGAAATAATCGTGACTGAAACTGTTTATTAATTGTTTATTAATTAGCTAATGAAAAGAAAAGATGCACTTTTACTTCAAGACACAAAGTTTTTTGAGTGTCAAGTCTAAAATATCCAGAGTTCACATTTTAAAGAGACTGCAGACTTACATTTGCTTTTGGCAGAGTTGTGCTGCTTATTGGTGATTATAACTTGTCACACCAATGACCTAACCCTGGTTTAAAAGACACCAAACTTTATTTTCTATGTGATTGGTCATTCACATAAAAATGTGAACAGACAGTGCTGCTATAAAAGCAAAGAAGAGCTGCTATAGAAGTCCAGATGTCCAAGCAGGGAGTCTGTGCACCTTAAAGTTTTTTTCCCCTCAGGAGCGTTGATGTTTGGAAATAGAACATTGAAAATTATTGCTAGAAGCTGTCCCACAGACCATGTGGGGGTCATAATAGATAATATTTGCTGCCCTGCATCACGCACTTGTTTTATCCCTGTTCTGCCATCTTTACCTGCACTGACTTTTAAAACATCACCATAAAGTGCATGAGAGTTAAGTCTTCAGAAGGGGCAAAAGTCACATCATTTGGATGGCAAGGTGAAATAAAAGCATGCTTCAGATGCAGAATGTGTCAAAAAATTGCTTTTTATCTATTACATTGCTTTTGTGGTCATTTGGAGACAGAATCAAACGTGAAATACAAATTTGATTAACTGCACAGTAACACACACATATTAATATTTATAGCATCAACAATTTTAATATAGTGTAAACTTTTATGCACATCTGCTGCATGTTTCACCCATCAGTGTAGCGAGTTGGTTTTGATTACTAATTTTTATTGCTAACATTTATTTAAAATTGGTGTTACTACTAGCCATATGGACCATAATAAAGTTCTGCTGATGTTTTTTAGTGATCTTCACCAAACAAAGGTCAGGCCGAAGAGTTATCCTCCTACTGAACTTTGCTTTTATCATGAAAACTTTTTTGTGATGAATTAATTTGATCATGTAACGACATATTTTTGCAGCTGGCTAGTTTAACATTCCTCAAACTATAAATGAGCAATTACATCATCATTCTAGCTATTTCCGGCTATGTTGCTGATTAATCTTAATAGATTGGGCTTTTCAGTAGGGGAGGCCTAAATAGATGGAGGCTGTTTTAATGGTTTGCTGTGTTCATAAATAACATTTTACTGAAATCCTGTCAGAAACTTTCAGCCTGCCTCTACTGGATTGCACTTCTTTGACACGTGTCTGTAATGTGAAGATTAGTTTGCAGCTTGGCAGAGGAACTCCTCAGTTTGGGGCGGTGCCATAGTTAAACTGCTGAAGATGAGCCAAAATCAATAAATGTCTGTGTTAAAAGACAAGAGTTTATCAGTTTATCACCAGTTTAGAAAAAAGGAGTGAACCCGTTCAGACATGCTAAACACGTAGACGTGGTTTTCTCAGGTTTGTGTGTGCCAATGTGTGTAATCTTGAATATTTTTGCAGCCACTCAGCCTTGTAACTTCATGTCAGTTTGTCACGTTTAATTGTCCTTACGTGTATAAGTGTGTGTTTCTTCTGTCCAATGCTCATCACAGGAATGGGAAACCAGTGAGTACTGCGACTCTCTCTGTGTAAAATAAAAAACAGAAGGGGTGAATGCTGCATGTCACCTTCGACTTAGTGTGGTTATGATTTGCATCTCCCAGTCTCAGGCTTCTTCAGCCCTGTTGCTTTTTCAGGGCGTTTCAGCAGCCTATCTTCACCCAGTGGCCAAAAGTCCTGTCCTCAGTGGACACCAGAGACTCCTTTGGCCCTCTACATGCTCATTTAGTGTCTGCATGTGTCTCTCCTCTACAAACCCACGTTTTAAGCTTTGCCCTTTTCTGCCCCTGTGAAACATGAACCTCAATCTGCTGTTTATAGCATTTGTCTGTTAAAATTAATAACAGACCCCTTGCTCATTTTCAACTGTAAACCTCCAGTGGCTTGAAAAGTGTTGGAAAATACAACATATGTTTTTCATTGGGAGTATGATTTGTTTCCATTAAAGTAAAAGTGTGGAAGGTGCATGTTGCTGGGCATAGATAGCTACCTGTAGAAAATGAATGCAACCTAAAATCGACACATTCAGACCTTTTTTTAAAAATAGCTTTCAGTTTCACACATATTCTGTGCATGAGTTATCATGAATCTTCATCTCCATGTGAGCAAGGTGAGATGCTGCAAACTAGCGGGATGGAAGAGGTGCTTTCACTGTTTCTCTGGCTTCACTTTGTGCAGTTATTTTTAATAAATAACTGCTTCATCAACAAAATGACTAATGTCCTGATGAAATGCTGCTGGTTAGATGCAGAAAAACAAACATGCTTTGCATGGTCTCAAGTGAAATCTCAAAATATTTTAAATGTGGGTAAAACCCAGTCTTTCTGGCCTGCAACTAGTTATAGACACACATTTGCAATACACTTCAGACATTTTTAAAGTTGCAGCTATTGAATATATTAGTAATTACTGAGTTAAACATTGATTAATTAAGCACTAGAGCACACACATGCTAATTTGTGCCTAAAACTGCTCTCTCCTCTATGCCATCAAATCCACACACACCCATATTGCATATGCAAATGTCTGCGTGCCACTACAGATGAGTTCAGGTGTTTATACATATATATTAAAAACTTATTTTAGGACATTTGTTTTTATTTTCAACAACAGTCAGTTTTTTTGTTATGATTAGGGCTGGGTGCTATCGGGAAAATTCCTGTCACAATATTATTTTCCATATTAGTCGATATCGATATATATCACGATATAGAATAAAAAAACCCACAATTTTTGTCAAACTTTCATATTCCCTGGAACGTTTAAGGGAGAGTTGAAGATATCAGAAGGTTATTTTTTATTTTAAAGATTCAGTTTCTAAAGCTGAACATGTCAATAGACAATGTACCATTTTAGACGAACAAGAAAAGGTTTATTTTAAACTTTAATCTTCTAGCATTAGAGAACAGAATAAAATGGAAATATCTTTTTAACGTTAAATTAATAAAAATAAGGCACTGAAATATAAATTCTCAAGATTTCTGCTAGTTTTAAATATAGTTTCTTTAAAAATCCACAATAAAAGAAGAAATATATATAAAAAACAATGTTTTATATACGTGATAACTTGAGCAGCTTGCAAATAAAATATCAAAACAATAAAATAGACATGTATGCTCAGAAAGAAAATAAATCTCATTTTTTTATATCCCCAGTTTGTTATCACAAGGCATGACCCTGGAGAAAGCCGCCTGTGTCGGTGGTTCACACTTGCTACGTCTGGGACTGTAAAGTTTTACATCCTGCTGCTCCAGAGGCTGATGCTGGTTCTGGTTCAGGAGCTTAATCACATCTGTGGTTTTCTACATTTAGTCAGAACCTGCACTCAACATCATTAGCACCATTACTTTATTTTTGTTAAACGTTAACAAGCCATCCACATGACTGAACAGGTTGGTCTCTTATTGTTAATGACGTTCTCTGTCCTCCATCTATTCTTTCTTTTTCTGGGTGCTCATATTTTACCTGCTGTTACCTGCAGCGATAGGCTACAGCTATACAACATTACTCGTTAGCATGTCTGACTGCGGTGTTACTCTATTCCAGCCACTGATTGGTCCAGTGCAGAGCAACACTTAATATGATTGACTGTTCATCTGTTCGTTATATAAAAGTTTCTCCCAACCTGTTCTCATATATTTATTGAGGAAACGTTATTTGAAATAAACGAAGGAGTGAAGTTCCCATCTGGCATCGATGAAGTGTGCAGTAACGCCGATATAGTTATCGTTATTGACCAATATGTATATGTCCAATGGTCCCCAGTCAGTGCTACACACATCACCCCTACCAACTTCTCATCTTTTGCGGCTTTTTCTGTGGTGTGCTGGTCATGTATTCTCCTCATGATAGTTCGCCTCACACGTAGTTTGTAAGATGGGTCACCTGTGGCCGCCTGGAGAACAAGCTCGAGCCCATCATCTTCGACCACGCTGATGGGCCGGTAGATGGTGGCAATCTACTGAGCGAGGAGATTAGTTAGCTTGGCTGATGGAGCTGTGCTGACGGGCTTGCCTCGGTTGCAAACAACTTTAGTCTTGTCGAGGTTTCCATTGGGAAGCTTCTTAAAAATAAATTTTCCCTGAAGCAAACCCGGCAGCTTCACAACCTCATCCATGTCAGCACGTCACATTCGATGTGGTAATTAGTCCTACACAGATGATCTCTGAGACGTTCTCGCCCCCGGGTATACATCCATGCCAGGTATACATCCACGCTAGGATATCAATGTGAAAGTCATCATAGCTTACTTAGTATAGACCCAGATACTAACCCAACTTTGAGAATAGATCAACGGCGATATTTTTTTGTCGCCTGATAAGAGTCTGGCGTTCATGCAGCACCTTAACGCCAATAGCGGCCCACCCCTAGGTATTTGGAAATGTTGCTATCATGCTATCGCCCAGCCCTAGTTATGATTGTTAAAGCCTCTGACGACACGGAGCTGAATGAGAGAAGTACCTGAAACCCTGTTTGGTCTGCTTGAGTAAGACAGTCATGTCTTTTGAAAATCAAAATGATTGGTTCCTTCACACAGAGCTTCCTTTGTTCTGGATATGAAAGTCCATCAGCAAGTGGTTCCTTGTATTGTATGATTAATAAAACTGATTTAAGAGAATCTCTTCATAAAAATGCTTTTTTGTTGTTACAAGTCTTGACAAATACAGCGGGGAAAATAAGTATTTGACACATCAGCATTTTCATCAGTAAGGGTATTTCTAAGTGGGCTATTGACACAAAATTTGCACCAGATGTTGCCATCAAGCCAAATATTTAATCCATACAAAGAAATCAGAACATTTATGTATACAAGTTGAGTCAAGAAATACATTGAAATGACACAGGGAATAAAAAGACGTTTGCTTGGTGGAGCCTGGAAGTAAAAGTCAGAAAGTTATGTCTTTGGAGGTGAAGCAAAGAGCTAAGCCTGAGTGAACATTTGCCTACACTCATTTGAGGAAGCTAAAGAAGGTTATGAAATCATGGGCTCATGTTGACCTGGCTTTGTTGCTACTGGACTTATAAGTAATAAAAGCTTTTGTCCAACAGTGTGGATCTATTTACTTTGTGGCTCATGTTAGTGTTAACTCGTTAGCGCTAGCTACAGCAGGCTGCTGCAGGGTTGTTTATGATAGTTATTCCACTTTTAACCAGTAGGACGGAGAAGCTGGAAACTGTTTAGTGTTACTTTAAAGTAGTGTTTAAGTAGAGACCAAGACTTCACATGCTCCACATTGATGATTCATTTGAAATAAGACATAACTTATTCAAGTCTGTGGTTGCAAAAACTTAAACGCGTTTGAAATTAAGTCAAGTCAAGTCAAGTCAACTTTATTTATAAAGCGCTTTACAAACAGCATAAAGCTGACCAAAGTGCTTAACAAACCAAATTAAAAACAATAAAAACAACAGCAATTTGCTATAATGCTGAAAATAAGTTATGATAAAAGCCTCATAATAAAATAAATAAAAACAAAACATAAAAACAAGTAATTCAAACTAAATTAAAAGCAACTAAAAACAGATGCACTCTCAAACTGAATTAAAAGCGACTGAAAACAGATGAGTCTTTAATAGCGATTTAAAAGCAGAGAATGAGGGAGCCATCCTAATCTGAATTGGCAGTGTATTCCACAACCTTGGGGCTGCTACGGAGAAAGCTCTGTCACCCCTGAGCCTCCGCTTTGTTCTCGGCACCTCCAGGAGAAGCTGGTCAGCCGACCTCAGGGACCGAGAAGGGGAGTGAACAATTAAAAGCTCAGAGAGATACTGCGGGGCAAGGCCATGGAGAGCTTTAAAAGCCAACAAAAGCACCTTAAACTGAACCCTAAAATCAACAGGCAGCCAGTGCAGGGAAGCCAAAATTGGGGTGATGTGATCCCTCTTTCTCAAACCCGTCAATAGGCGTGCTGCTGCATTTTGCACCATTTGAAGACGGGAGAGGTGAGACTGAGGGAGACCAAGGTACAGTGAATTGCAATAGTCCAGTCGTGAAGTAATAAACGCGTGAATCACTGTCTCAAAGTCATGCTTGGAGAGCACATGCTTAACCTTGGCAATCCTCCTTAAATGATAAAAACTTGCCTTTGTTACAGCACTAATTTGCTTGTCCAGAACTAGGTCACTGTCAAGCAGAACTCCCAGATTGGTCACTACAGGTTTCAGAAATGGGGCCAATCGACCAAGGTCAGCTGAACAACGTGCACTGGACACACTGGGACTAAAAAGCATGACCTCAGTCTTATCATTATTGAAGTGTAAAAAATTAGCCGACATCCAAGATTTAACCTCATCGAGGCAGTTTAGGAGAGGATCTAATGAATTAGGCAGGCCACGTTTAATGGGAATGTAAACTTGGGTGTCGTCTGCATACAAGTGAAAAGAACACCCATGTTTCCTAAAAATAGAACCCAGAGGCAGCAAATAAAGGGAGAATAACAGAGGGCCAAGCACAGATCCTTGAGGAACCCCGCATAAGAGAGGGGAATGAGATGACGTAAAGCCACCTAGAGATACACTAAACGACCTCTCAGCCAAGTAGGACACAAACCAGTCCAAAGCAACTCCTCGCACCCCAACAAAATGTTGCAGCCTAGAAATCAGGAGACTGTGGTCCACGGTGTCAAAGGCAGCAGACAAGTCCAACAGCACCAGAACCATAAAATCTCCAGAGTCAGTAGCTAAAAAAATATCATTTAAGACCCTGAGCAGTGCAGACTCTGTGCTATGCGCCTTTTTAAAACCTGACTGGAATTTTTCACAAATATCATTCACATGCAAAAACTCAGTCAGTTGCAAATACACCACTTTTTCCAGAACCTTAGAAAGGAATGGAAGTTTAGAAATAGGCCTATAATTAGACATGGTAGAGGGGTCAAGACCAGGCTTTTTGAGTAGTGGCTGGACGATGGCATGTTTCCAAGATTCTGGAACCACACCAGATGAAAGGCTACTGTTAACCATTGTAAGAACCCAAGGGCCCACAGAGGAAAAAACCTCCTTAAACAGGCGGGGAGGAATCACGTCAGTAGGTGAACCCGAGGGTTTTAAGGGTTCCAAGATCTCCCACAAGCAATCCAGTGTCAGTGGTACAAATTGACAAAATGTTGAAGAGCAGCATCCAGGAGCAGCCTGATGAGGAAATGACGGTATCTGAGCTCTAATGTTCAATATTTTATCAATGAAAAAAGTCAAAAATGATTCACACAGCCCCTGGGAGGCCTCAATTTCTGCAGGTTGAGAGACATTGAGGACATGATCTAAAACACTAAAAAGAACACGTGGCTTATTGCAGGCAGACTGAATGATTTCTGAAAAATATTTCCTCCTTTCCTCCGTCACTACAGCCTGATAGTGATGAAGAGCATTTCTTAGCATCTGGAAAGAAATCAGTAGTCTATCCTTTTTCCATTTCCTCTCAGCCATTCGACATTGTCTTCTTGCATTGCGCGTGGATTCATTCATCCACGGCTCAAGTTTAGCCCTGGGCTTCCTGAGCTGCAACGGGGCCACTGAATCCATAATGGTGCTGCAGCAATCATGGAACTGTGAGCTAAGTTCATTTACATCGTCAGAAAAAGAATCTAGGTTATCAGAAATCACATTAAATGCATCACAAAAACGGGGGGCAGTTGAGGGGTTAACAATCCTAACCTGCCGAGGAGGAGCACATGATTTCAAATCATTCTCAGAGAAGACTACTTTAAAAAGTACAGGCTTATGATCTGAGAAAACAGCTTCACAAATCTCAAGGTCAGAAACAGACAGACCAGATGTTAAAACAAGATCAAGGACATGTCCCTGCTCCTGAGTCGGTTCAAGAACATGCTGCACCAAATTACAAGAGTCCACAATTCTCAAAAATTCATTCACCATGGGTCTATCAGGACAACACACGTGAATGTTAAAATCTCCTAATATGAGCAGCTTATCATAAGCAGGCAACACTTCTGCTAAAAGTCCAGCAAACTCAGTTAGAAAGTCTTTGTTGTATCGCGGGGGACGATACATTACCATACACAGCACAGGATCATGCCTCCCAAGTTCAAAGAGATGACATTCAAAACTGAAATTAAATGTGGCTAACCACCAAGCTAAGCAGCCACCTACATTTAGACATTACAGGAATTATGATACCACAGCAGTTCCCTTTTGGTTTCCATAGCAGCATATATGAAATCAACTTCTGGCATTAGTGAAATAGCAAGTGGGCCACTCTGAATGTGTGTGTGTGTGTGTGTGTGTGTGTGTGTGTGTGTGTGTGTGTGTGTGTGTGTGTGTGTGTGTGAGTGTGTAAGAACTGGACACATGGGAAAATATTCTTTAATTTATTTAGGTCAGTGTTCTGTTTATTTCAGTCAAATTACACAAGTGTTGGTCAGTGATAACATAAATCTTCTGTTTATGGCTCAGTGTTGCGCACACACACACACACGCGCACACACACACACACACACACATGCACACACACACATGCACGCATGCACACACACACACACGCACACACACACACGCACACACGCACGCACACACACACACACACACACACACACACACACACACACACACACACACACACACACACACACACACACACACACACACACACACACACACACACACACACACACACACACACACACACACACACACACACACACACACACACAATGCATAATCGTTGTTCTTCTGAACTTATAGCAGAAAGATTTGCTCTACTTTAGCCAAAAAAAGAAGGAATCACAATATGTTACATCATCTCATATAGGCAGACTGTGAAGTTGCCAAGGCAGCTGGGACACAGAAGCACGGGGCTATTTTAGTCCTCGAGTTTCTGAGTTAAACCCACTTTCTGGGTTTTTATGACGATAACTGTGACAGTAAGATCCCTTGGCACAGTGAAAGCGTGGCATCTGATTATTGATTCCTTAGTTAGAAGAAGCTGGTTCCAGAACCAGAAGTATAATGTTGGTCTGTCTCAGCGGTATTTGAGTCAATATACTGTAGATCTAAAAAAGTTGAACATTACACATGTAATGTAAATAAAAACTGACATTAAAAATGGATAGACTCCGGAGATTTAGATTTTCAGCATGGCGCTGTTCTCCACCAAGACTAGTCAAGGAAAAAGTGCTCCTGTGGTTTATTTGTCTACATTCATAACTTTAAATAAAGATAGTTTATGTTGCTCTGCCACTGCATACCTGCTGTATGACATTGGGGGCTTTCTGTGGAAAGATCATGAACAATTAACATCTGACCTTATTATTATTAATAATAATAAAATAATAATAATAATAATAATAATAAATAATAAAAAAAATATATTTGATTTGAAAACTGCCTTTCAAGACACCAAAGGACATTTTACAACAAGGCATAATAACAAACCAAACACAACATGTAACATATGAAGCAGACATATTAAAGTGAAAGTAATGCTAAGAGGGACAAGCTTGTCCTAACAGGTATGTTTTGAGTTTTCTTTGAAAAGTGGGAGTAATTAAATGGCTCTATGAATGACCTCAGTTTGGAGAAGTAAAGATCGCTTCTGATAGAATTGACAGGCTAACGGCTAGCTTGATAATGAGCAAGAGCAAAGTGGATTGTTGGCATTTTAAACCAACACTTTCACGGCTAGCTATTTAAATGCTGTTAGGAACCTTTATGGTGCCGAACATTTTGCATTATGAAATGTTCTTAGACTTTTATGGTTATCTGCAAGCACAAATAGCAGCAGCAGCTAGCTGTTTCATTTATGCAGCTTGATGAATTTTCAGCTGGAATAATGTAAGTCTAGCAGGAATAACATTGTAATGTAAATAACCTGTAAGAGTTTTGAGATTAGACGTTCTAGAACTGTAGCAATCAACTTTGTTCCTTACTTCCCTTGGATTAACCATTAGTTCATCAATCCAATCAGAATTGATCTCTGTTTCTCTAAACTAAGGTCATACAAAGAGTTGTCAACAACATGTAAAAAGTTAGCTGTTCATTACCTTTCCAAAGAAACTGGCTTTAAAAGATCTGAACTGTCCCTACAGTATGCACACATAATCCTTTAGTTGGTAGTTTATGGGTGTGACTTGGGTTTGTCTCTGTCACAAAGTGTTTTTCTGTTGATTAGAAGCAGTTTTTCCTACATGGATACATATTTGTCTGCTTTAACCTTCACAATCTAGTTTTTAAAACTATGTAACTCAAAAGTACCCCTAAAATACAACCTGTACATGAAAAACTCACATAAACAACACTGAACCCATTTATTCTGTGTGTGGAGAAAGTTGTAGAAGAAGCAAGATTCACAATTTAATGTTTCATTTGAATTCAGTTACAGAATCTCACTGTTTATGTAATTTAATACACACTTGAAAACATGAACCAAAGATGATTCTTTTGATGATTCTTTAGGTGTAAGAAGTCCTCATCTGTGAGTCAGTTCCGCTGTTCAGTCACGTTAGAGTTTCTCTTCAGTGAACGCCACAGAGCTACCACCTTCAGCTCATCTCAAAGATCTTTCAATTCAAAATCTGTTTTAATATTGTTGATAAATGGTCATGATTCAAGTACAGAATATGTCAGATTTCTGTTTTTACGTTGACTTCAGTGTTTGAGTTTTAGTGAAGTCGGTGGAATTGGTTCCCTAGTGAAGAGTTTGAGTCACGTTTGCAATATAATTATAAAATCCCACGCATTCTTCTTCATATTAATGCACATTTTTCTTTTATTCCATTGTCCTTTGCTAGTATTGTTTCTGACCGTCACAACAAGAAGATGCCACTGGGTGAGGACTGCCACGCCTGGAAAAAGAAGACCTCAGATGTGAAGGAGCAGTATGACTTCAAAGAGATCCTGGGAACGTAAGTGACGTTTCTTTTTATTGTTAGCAGAAAAAATGTTATGGTTCAGATTTGAATTTAGCGTTTTCAGCTGATTTTAAAGCAGTGCAGTTTTAATAAAGGTGAGTGTATTTAATCATCTAATGATGATATCTGTTAACGGGTTCCTTTGGGTTGCTAAAGCAACGGCCAGATTCGGTGAAGCAATGGCTTAGCAACCCCAACTCTTGAACACCGGTCCCGACACCAAGGGCATTCCCCCAGAAAACGAGGGCATTCCCCCGGACACTGGAGGGGTGGTGACCCCCTGTTTTTCATTCCGTGCCGAGAACAGCAACCCCAGCAAGCAACAGTAAAGCAGCTACCGGGAAAAATCCTGGCACAAAATATTCCCTCCTGCCTTCATGCTGAAAGGGATTTTAATGTTTTTTATTATACAGAAAAACTATTTCCTGGCCCTATTATCAATACAACAATACTTTACTCAAAAACATTTTTGTTCAGTTTTTGGCTTGATTTAGTTTCAGTCTTGGATTTTAACTTCCTGTTTGTCACTAGTCTCTGACACTCCAAGAGCCCTTTGCTATGACTCCCATCATGTCTGAGCAACGCACCCACCCACCCACCCACACACACACACACACACACACACACACACACACACACACACACACACACACACACACACACACACACACACACACACACACACACACACACACACACACACACACACACACACACACACACACACACACACACATACACACCAGATAAAGATGTAGGAACATGTCTGATGCTGTTTAAGTTTTTACTTTCACTCTTAGACTTTTTATTTAAAGAAACACATTTTAAAGTGATGAACAGGGCTACATTGAGACTTTAAATAGTTGGAACTTAGATATTAAAGTGTTTTAATATATATTTTTTATCACATTTTTGATTGGTCTCACTACATGAAGTCTAAATTTTAAATTTTATGTTGTTTCTTGAAGAAATTTTGTGTTTTAGAACTTTAACGAAGGGCTGTGATGCTTGTGAAGCTGTTTGCATCTCTATGGGTGTTGTGTGATCTGGATGCATGAGCGGCGCGTAACGTAATAGACGTGTTTTAAACGTGAACTGGGAGCGTTTCAGATGCAAAACAAAATCACAAGAGAATTGCAAAACCATGCGTGATTCCGGAAGTTCACGCGATGGCTAGCAAGGAGAAAGATGGCAGAATGTATCCAAAAATGTCTGAGGTTAATTTTCTGTTCTGTTTACCTCAACTACAGAGGTTTCACAGGTAATGACATACTTTTTTTTTTACTAGTTAAGCATCTGGAAATCTGCATGTGACTTTTATTTTGAAAGTTTCCAGATGTTTTGCACTGCTTTTATGTTAGATTTCCAGTCTGGCCCAGTCTGACCTGCTGAGGTTGACAAGATCTGGAAGTTTTGCTTGTAAAAAAAAACAGTTTTAAATCATAACACACGTCCAAAATGCAATTCTTTGTGGTCGGTGCTATAAGGGCAGCTAATTGCTGCGTACCACGTTCCATGAGGCGTACGCGTCCAGTGGAAAGATCCGGTTAGCCATAACATGCTTATGTGTAGTTTTAGTAGAATCTCATTCCATTCATTAATGAATGCCACTGTCCCAGTTCATAGTTTTATTTATGCTATAGTTTTGCAAAAATAGCAGAAAATCATAACTTTTATTTAAATGTTTTTGACTCTTGCAACAGTGTATCAGACTTTGTCATCAATAGAAGAATTTCTTTCCTCTGAAGTCCCTGCTGGGTTTGACTCGGTCCTTCTGTCTAAATGGTTCTGCTGTTCCTCCCACAGTAAACATTTGACAAAATTCCCTGTAGTGTATGAAGCAACTTAGACCCCAGTTTGTTTTCAAAAACATGTTTTCATTCAAAGTTGGTGGTTAAAGTAACTTTAATTCCTTGATCTGACTTTCTTTCCTTTAACGATTCTCAACACAAACACTAAGTGTCACGAGATGTTTGTTCAAGGTGTCACCCTTGGAGCATCTTTTTACACACCCACATCCTTGTTTGCTCAGGATTAAATCATGCGAGCACTAAGTCAATCCAGTGAAAACCTAAACTTGTTTACTGATGTTATGAAAAATTTCCTCGGCTTACTGGAGCAGAGGTATGAAAAAGCCTATGATGCTATTTACAGTTATAGTGTGGCCTGTGTAATTACGGCAGGTCATGGTGGTAAAATGCAGAAGCACTGACGGCAATTTAGGGTTAACTTTTAACTTTCAATGGGAAAAAAATACTAAGAATTTTTTTGCACCGTTTTGTTAATGTTGAATAAAAAAAATGGTGACAATGGTAATTGTATACCGCCTTATAACCCCCCAAGGTGCTTCACAACACAGTCATCCAACCATGCGCACACACATTCACATGCTGGTGGTGATGAGCTACAGTGTAGCTACAGCTGCCCTGGGGCGCACTGATGGACGCAAGACTGCCAAACACTGGTGCCACCGGTCCCGCTCGACCACCACCAGCAGGCAAGGTGGGTTAAGTATCTTGCCCAAGGACACAACAGCAGCATTCTCTGGCGGGAGCCGGGATCAAACCTACAACCTTCTGATTACTGGACAACCCGCTCTACCTCCTGAGCTACTGCTGCCCCCCATACCAAAATAATTAAAAAAGCATTCTCTGGTTAAAGTTACATGTACCTCCTGACAGATCTGAGCTTCTGTACCATGTATATTTTCTATTTCACCTCATTTGAGTTTAGTAAACAGAAAAATAGTACAAACATTGTTTCTGAACAAATAGTTGAAAACTTGAAATATGTATATCTAAGTGTATGTATTTTTAAAATAAAATAACAAAAACCTAGATAATAACGTATTAATTAGGTCTAATTTAACAAAATGATAAAGTGCAGGAAAGCCGCTGTCCTCATATGTCGTCCTCACAGAGGGCTTTTAGGAGGTTAATGGTGTTAGCTAAACTTTTGACTGTTTAGACTTTTATGCAACCTAAAGAGGCCTTTGTCACTGTTTCTGTATTTCTGAAGAGGCTGTTTTTTGCTTTATTAGCGCTCTTTTTTTTAGAAAACGTTATGTTCTTGAATGAAAGATCCAAGCCGATGGGCAACAGCTCTCCAGTCCCTTCACCACTCACATTGTCGTCCTTCCAGTTCCCTTCCACCTGCCTCCGGTTCGGGGCTAAGCTTGTCTGTTGAGAGATCGCCCGCTCACTGCATCGCTCAGCTGTGTGCAGCACATTCATTTGCCATTGCTGGATTGTTGTCTTGGTAACAACAGGAGACACTTTCCATAATGGACTCAAACAGTCACTATGGAAACAAAGTTTTTGATTTGCTATTAATAATCCATCCACCAAGCACATGTGTGCATGAGATAAACTCACACAAGAAAATGCAGAAAGAGTCATGAACACATTATGATTGATGTGCTTATTTGATGAAGACAAACTTATTTACATTTTAAATGTTAAGATTTACCATCAGTGTTTTTTCATTTCAGTCAGTCATATTTACTATCCAATGCAAAAATATATTTCATCCCTAGAAAATATGTATTTAGGTAAATGTAAAACATCCTTCCTTTAGATGTCTTCAGGAAAAGCTCTTAGCAGTTTTATTTTTTATACAGTTCATGCACATTTAATACAAAATCAACAAAATGAATAAGCACAATCATAAACAGAAAAATCATTTAAAATGAAGACATGGTTTAAATATGATTGGTAGAATAGCAGTAGCATGTGGCGGTTTGTGCTGATAATCCCCAGCTGAAACCATATGTCCTCTAATCACAACAGATGGGGATTAACAATACACAAATAGCACTTTCACTGCAATCAACTCAGATCCTCTCCTGCTTTCATCCCCTTTTTAATTTTTGTTACTATTTAAATCACCCACCACCATCTCTCTCTCTTTCTAATTGTGTCCAGCACAGCTCAAAGCAGATTGCCTTTTTGTCAGAACTCCAGACTCATTCTGGCTTTTCAGCCTGATCACCTGCTCTCTGTGTCCTAGATTTACGCTATAGAGCTGGAATCCCAGCGTAACCTGCTGCTCTTCTGAGGTTTTAACTGAAAATCAAAGGTTTTTTTTATTCATTGATGAAGACACACAAATTTGCCATGAAACATAAATTCTGAGTAAAACAACCAAACCAGAAGTGTCCCTCAGACAATACTTCTACGGTGTTATTAGTACTCTGATTTGGCGCCAGAATGGAAATGATGGAACCAGATCTCCACAAAGTTCACATATTTTCCACAGGGCTGCACGTTAAAGGTAATGCAGACAATGTTTCTGAATTTCAGGAAAGAATTGCCCTCTCCACGTTTTGAAAAACACTCCATCATTGAAAATAGTCTCCTAAAAACTCTGGTCTTATTTCTCATTTCGGAGGCCTTTCTCTTCTTATCATAGACTTCAAAGACACTTTTTCTCTTGTGACTCTCAGCCATTTTCAAAAGAGCCCGGTGAGAACGGGTAGGTAGAATGAATGGATGAAGGCTCTGCACAAACAGTGAAAACTAACCCAGGAGCGAGCACGTACGCCGGCCTTGTGTAAAAGCTTCACCAGAATGATTGACAGTTATGCGGACCAATGGTAGAAGATCCACCTGAAGTAAAGAACATCCGCAATACCTTTAACTATGTTAACTATAGCACCGGTGCTAAAAAGGTTGATTATGTTGTAGGATAATGTTAGTTCTACCAAGAGGTGGGTAGTAACTAGTTACATTTACTCAACTACATTTATTATAGTAATGTAGCAAGTATTCACAGCGCACCATTTTTTCCAGTTTGTTACAGCCTTATTCCAAAAATAGATTCAATTAAATTTTCTCTAATATTTCTACACACAACAGCCTATAATGATGATGTAAACAAAGTTTTGAGATTTTTGTAAATTTAAAAAATAAAAATGTATTTACAAGTATTTACAGCCTTTGTTCAATACTTTTTGATGCCCTTTTGGCAAAAATTGCAGCCTCAAGTCTTTTTGAATATGCCATAAGCTTGGCACACCTGTCTTTGGGTCTTATTGCCCATTTCCCTTCGCAGCACCATCAGGTTGGATGGGAAGCGTCAGGGCAGCCATTGTCAGATCACTCCAGACATGTTCAATCGTATTAAAGTCTGGGCTCTGGCTGGGCAACTCAAGGACATTCATGGAGTTGTCCTGAAGCCCCTTTTTTGATACCTTGGCTGTGTGCTTAGGGTGGTTGTCCTGCTGAAAGATGAACCATCACTCCATGAGGTCAAGAGTGCTCTGGTGCAGGTCTTCATCCAGGATGTCTCTGTACATTGCTGCATTCATCTTTCCCTCTATCCTGACTAGTCTCCCGTTTCCTGCTGCTGAAAAACATCCCCACAGCATGGTGCTGCCACCACCATGCTTTACTGTAGGGATGGTATTGGCCTGGTGATGAGCAGTGCAGGTTTCCTCCAAACGTGATGCCGGCATTCACAACAGAGTTCAATCTTTGTCTCATCAGACCCAATAATTTAGTTTTTCATGGTCTGAGAGTCCTTCAGGGGCCTTTTGGCAAACTCCAGGTGGGCTGCCATGTGCCTTTTACTAAGGGTGTGCTTCCGTTTGGCCACTGTACCATACAGGCCTGATTTGTGTATTGCTTCAGAAAGGGTTGTCCTTGTGGAAGGTTCTCCTTTTTCCACAGAGGAACGCTGGAGCACTAGAGTGACCATCAGGTTCTTGGTCACCTCCCTGACCAAGGCTCTTCAATTCAATTCAGTTTATTTATATAGCGCCAAATCACGACAAGAGTCGTCTCAAGGCACTTCACAAAGTAAACATTCCAATACAGTTCATTAAGCCAATCAGTAAAAAAGTTTCCTATATAAGGAACCCAGCAGATTGCATCAAGACACTGACTAGTGTCAGTGTGTTTTCAGCAATCCTCATACTAAGCAAGCATGTAGCGACAGTGGGAAGGAAAACTTCCTATTAACAGGAAGAAACCTCCAGAGGATCCTGGCTCAGTATGAGCAGCCATCCGCTACGGCTCACTGGGGATTGAGAAGACAGAGCAGGCACATGCACACCCCCCCCAACGCACGCACGCACACACATACACACACACACACACACACACACACACACACACACACACACACACACACACACACACACACGCACACACGCACGCACGCACGCACGCACGCACGCACACACACACACACACACACCATATATATCAAGTAGTGTTTATATGGCTACACTGATTTCTTAGTAGAAGTTCTATTTAGTAAGAGAAACTTTGTCTTTATCTGAGTGAATCTATAATTAATTCAATAGGTGGACTAATAGTAGCACATTCTATGTTAAGGAAAGTAATTGTTGGGCATGTCTTCTCCCCAGATCCCTCAGTTTAGATGGTTGGTCTGACCTAGGAAACATCTTCTGCGTACGCATGATGGGGGCCACTGAGCTCATTGGGATCTTCAAAGCACCAGAAGTTTTCTGTAACCTTCCCCAGATTTTTGCCTTGAGACAGTCTTGCCTCGGAGGTCTAGACAACTCCTTTGACTCCATGCTTGGTTTGTGCTCTGACATGCACTGTTTTCATTATGGGTTGTTGTGTGTAGATTTTTGAGGAGGAAATGAATTAAATCAATTGTGGAATAAGGCTGTAATATTTATCAATGCGTTTTGAGGCAGCGTCAAAACTAAGCAAGCGTTGACATCCAAGTCCAAAACAAGAAATTAGTTTTATATGACAAGTGTGTCTCTAATGCTGGTCCCCTAGTTATATTCTAACTGTATTATAAACGTGTCATGTCAAGAAAAACACAGCCTGAAATATCTTCACGTGGTCCTTCAGTTAAGTTTATAGAAACACTTGAATCCCAACATTATTTTTCTAAGGGCTAACAACTCTACACCTTTTTTAGGTTTATTCCAAATACTGACATTTTCAGCACTTTTGGCATCAGTCGGTTCTCAGTTTATGACATGTAAGGTAGAACCTTTTGGCATTATTATTAATTATTGGTAATTCACAATCTACATATGAATTGTTAATGTAAATGCTCTGACTCTGTGAAATGATTTTTTGAAACTTTAATAGCATCCATTCCACCCTACCGCCCCACTGCAGAAGGCATTATAGAGATTATCTTTAGTACAGCCTGTCCTGTTGGATTACAGTATTTAATTTTCATTCATCCAATTGCATTGTTGCACTTTCTTCTCATTAGATGTTGATCTTTTCATCCCAGAGCCTGGAAATGGCCCACGTGGAAAACGTTCCCACACTCGGCTACAGGCAGTGAGACTTCTGCGCCGACGACAAGCCGCACTAATGAACTATGTTGACTTTTCTGACATTTAAATAGCTGCTCATGTTCTCATGCTGCGAGCAGAAAAGGGGGAAATTCTTAGAATTATTCTCCTAGAATACAAGATGAAACGCATTGGAGATGGAGCTGTAAGGGATGAGGTGTTAGGAGGAAGAGGAGTGTGAAAGCAGGAGAGAGTGGTGTAATCATCTAAAATCAATAGAGCTGATGGGACTGGCCAGGATGACGCTGTCAAACGGTGACCCACTGACCTTTGACCTCACTAGATCTATTGATGCGGGCAGTGAGTATTTGTGTTCATGTGGCTCATTACACTTAATGCACTTAGGCTAGATTTGTTGGCCTGTTTCTTCTGCACCGTTGTGTATTTTCACACGCCGTACATTTGCTTTGTCTGTTCCTGTGTCTGACCTCTAACCTCCCTGGAAAAACAGAAAAACATCTCTTTTCACATTTTTGTAACAGTGAGCCCTTTGGATTACAGACATTATTTATTTGACAGATATTTAAAATAGAAATTGCAGCTACTACATATCACAAATAATAAAACCAGAAACTAACATAACTTCACTAATGTTTTGGTCATTAACCCATTCAATTTGATTAGTCAAACAATTTTTTTTTTATTTTTGATTAGTTTATCAAAGTTTAATGAATAAATTTGTGTTTATTTTGACTGATTTCAGTAAAAATCCTTTAGAAAATACACCAGAGTTTGTTTTGTAACACAGATTTAGTTTGATGGACTCCCTTATATCCTGTTTTATCGTAAGTTCTTCTGTCAATCTCAACATAGAGCTGAGATGCAGACACACGCAGGACCTCTATGAAAAGCAATTGAAGTGAATTAATCTCAGACTGACTCCTTAATGGGGGTTTCTGTTCTTGTTTCTTCTTAATTATTCAGTGTTTGTTGAGTGAGCATCAAACAAATTCAAAATTATGAAAGTCATTCAAACAAAGAGAGAGGCACCTCTACGGAGCAGATGATTCTCCCAGTGTGAGAGCTGCCCTACTTCATCTATTTTTCATCTGTGTGTCTCTGAGCTTCTTTTTTCCTGTTTCTGTCTAAACTCCCTCTTTTACTTTGTCACTTACTCACCTCATTATATCACAGTGATGGATCATCTCAACATTTCTGCTTTTTAAAACTTTTTCCAATGATTCCCCTTTTCTGCAAAAAAAAAACAAAAAAAATCCTCCACTGGCTTTTCCAGTTTAATAGGAGCAAATGACTTGTTTTGCTTTGGTTATGTGAATCCAAGATGAAGGATGAGAAGAGCTTGGGCCTGCTTTTTGTGCAGGAAACATGGAAGACTTGTAAATCATTCTTGGCTACTGATACCTTATAAATAAAGCTTCTTTTTTCTGTTTTTCCTCCTATTTCTAGTCCTGACTCAGTGGGCAAATATTAGTTTAGTTCAATGTTGGGAGATCCTTCTCAAACAGTTTATCTTTAAATACCAAGTTAAACATTTCCTTTAGGAAACACCAACTTGGAACATTTTCCCACTCCTGTTCCAGCATGAAAATCCACCCCTGCTTATGGCGTTCTCAGCCCTTCAGCACAGGCCTGACCTAATTCAAACAGAAGTCTACATCTCAGCACAGCACAGCTCAGCATGGCATAGCTTGCAGTTCTTGGAATGCACACACAATCACACATACACACACATCTATATGCCCACTGCTTGGCCCACTTAGGAATCTCCATCTGCTCACAGCATTATACCACCTCTAACCGTTTTAGTACACTCCCAGGCTTGTCAAGACCATCTTCCCACCGTTTTTCTCTTTTGTTGTAATCCTACGTAACACAGATTCCTCACATTTCAAGCTGTCCACGTCAGGATCCCTGCTTGAAAGGGCTGTGTGTGTTTTTTTATCTCCACTCATAGACGTCCATAGAAAAGCCAATGCTTTCCAGTCAGAATGGACTATATTTGTTTATTTTTATCAGAGATTTGTTTTATAAATGTAGATTGTAAAAGGTTTGAACTAAACTTCCCTTGAATAAAACTGTTGTGGTTGTGTAACCAAGGTCAGAGGTCACATTAACTGATGCATAAGCAGATGATGAAGTACCTTCCTACTGTGTGGTGTGGTTAGCTTCTTGCTAAACTTTCCTGTCATTGTTTCCTTCTAGTTTGCACCCATGAGTTTATTATACCTTCTGATAGGAAATTTGCTTCAGACAAGTTCACATTTGCACAATGCTGCTATTTTATCCTATTTTTGTCCTACTTTTTAAATTTCACCTTTAACAAAATGCACTTTAACCTGAAGCACACCGTTTCGTCCCTCCGTCATCTTTCATGTGAGAATGACAGTAAAGTATTCTTGTTGTGTCCTTATAGAAAACACCAGCCTATGTGATTTTTTCTTTAAGTTTCCACTGTTCTAAAGAACTCCCAGACAATGAGTTAAATGTGGCTAAACATTGTAGAGTCAGGTGAAAACTTCTCGATACTGAAGAAATGTGGTCGTGTTGCAATCGTTTACCACAAAGTGTGTTCATCAATAAGACACCCACGCACGCACGCACGCACGCACACACAAGCATCTTTTGGCAATGTGTAATCAGATTTATCATCATTCAAATGTCAGCCATACCAAAAGCTTGGATACTTGTTTTTTTTTTCTTACTACTACTACTAGAATGTTCAGAGCTTTAAAAATGTATGTTTAGAAGGCACACGGAGCAAAGATGGTCTTTTTTTCTGACAGTGCCAGTATCACAGTTGGGCATCTCTCAGCTCTGATTAGACCAGATGGCCCTTCCCTATGTCTCGCTGACCTTTCCACAGTTACCATTTTGTCATCTGTTTACATACCTCCTTGACCAACTTCTCAGCAGGAAAAATAGAACAACTCATTGGAGTTTGATAAACAAAATGTCTTATTAGGTACATAGTACACTGTAAACAACGAACAAAAATAAGTTTTCAAAAGAACAAACCCAACCCTTGTGACTAATGCTTCCTTCTGGATGGTTTAAAGAGCTAATTGCAGGTTAAATTTTTTTTCTAATTCATATAAAATGCTGTCCAAAAATATTATTTTAAACATATATTGTAGGCATTTCATTTAAAAATACATAACAGCACAGATTTTTGAGTCAAAAGTGGCCTTTTTCAGCAAAGCTTCTAAAAACGCTCTTTTTTCTAAATCTTAGCCTCTGACGTAGTTTAAGGGAGTTCTAAGCTAGCTTGCCTGCAGCTCAGTGTGAAGCGTGGAGAGTTTTAGGGTAGAAAGGTTGTGTTATCGAGTCAGTGTGTGTGTTCACTAGTTTATGATTGTGTTAATTTTGATAAACTATTGTTTGTGAAGGCTGTAGAAACTCCAGCCTGAGCAGACATCGAGTCCACGGGGTTCTAAATAAGTAAAACAAGCCTCTTATCTCCCTGCCTGGGGGCGTTTTGGGCAGCTGGAAAGACGGGACTTCTGGAACCCAAATCGGTGTCGGTATCAACTCACGGAGGTCTATGCTGGCCTCCAGAGACCCGCGGTGAGGCTAAAAAAATTAAATGCAGACTTTTTGAACTCAGATCATTGTCGGAACCATGTCAGAACCTCCCTCTCCCGCTCTCTAAACTGCGCTACTGAACGGACAGTAACGAGGATGAGACCGCTGCCAAACTCTCATTAGTTCATTATTGTCAAGTATTAATGTTATATTAACTGACCAATACTATTTTAATTGTCTGCTGCATGATAGTAATCTGTACAATATTGTGATGTTAGCACACAAGTTTAAGCTAACATCGTTAACTCACCAAGACACCTGCTGGATCCCCGCTGCTTCTCCTCACATCACAGCTCAATCTCTCTGACTTGCAATTTGCTCTTTAAATTTGTACTTTTGAGTTTTGTTTAACAGTATAATTATTGGCACAGACACCTAAAGCAGATTGTAGCAACAGACACTGGCTTCCTATCAAGAAAGAGGAAGCTAAGGGGGACAGCAACTGCCTTTATTTCAGGAACAAGCTAAATGTGTTGTCACAGGAAGTGACAGTATTAAACACCGTGTCTAAAAATTTGCACTTGTACACGTTTGGATCATTAACAAAGCATGTTTGCATTCATTGTAAGGGTGCACAAATAACAAATAAATGCATGACTCTCTAATTTGATAGTTTTACAATTACGTTAAATAGTGTGAATAGTTCAGTTAGATCTCTTTAGAGACTTTTTTCTGCTGTTTGTGCAGGGCAGAAACCATCCATCCATTTTCCTCCTCTTATCCGGGGTCGGGTCGTGGGGACAGTAGCCTAAGCAGAGAGGCCCAGACTTCCATCTAATGCTTGAAGACATTTTATGCTGCAGTTCATTTTGAACCACAGTGCAAAGTATTTGCACTGTGGTTTTCTGAGAATACGCCCAGCTGTTTGGACAGTAGCAAGTGTCTTTATGGTGGATTTAGTGGCTAATAGCTGTGCTGTGTTTGTCTATGCGTGAGTGAGTGTGTGTGTGTGTTTCCTCTTCCTGAGCACGAGTCCCATGGTGGTGAGAGGAATGTCCTGTTTGGAGCTCAGTAAACATAGTTGTTTACTTAATAATTTAGCTTAAACCTCCTATAAGATTAAGCTTTAAACAAACTCGTAGCTCTGGTCAACACCCATAAGTAAGGATACTGCAGATGGTTTCTGAGTCAGACTGTTTTGTCGCCATTAGACAGCATTTTTAGTTCTCGTTATTTTTTCAGGGTCACTCTGAACTTTTTTTTGTTATTTGCTTAAATCCATTAAACGGCTCAGTCTGTTTAACATCTGCCACACTGCTACGTGCAGATTATGTTTTTTTTTTCTCTTTCTGGAATATGAGCTAGTGTAGTTCTGTAAGACCATTAGAGTCATGACTAGCAGGTATTGAGCTGGCTCTCTAGGTCCATGCTGACCTTTTTTGAAAGTGCTTCCATTCCTTAAAGGAATTCATTCTGCTTTGCTATTGGATTGAATTTAAAAGTTGCCATTTGAAGGTGTACATCCACGGTTATGGGAGTGTCATTTAAGTCCACTGGTTTATGGAGTATTTTGCTAGCAGGCAAAAACATTATCTCCTGATTCTTGCCTTTTAGCACTGGGCAAAAGTTCTTGGAGCATTGCAGGATTTTTATCCAGCTCAAACATCTGCATCCTCACAACATTGTATTTGACTGCATTTCTTTGGAAAAGGTCAAAACCAAAATTGAAAAAAAGAAAAACTTGGTTGCCTGGAAAAAGAGGAGAAACATTTCCTATACTTGCTGAAATGGAAAAAATGATTCGATTTTGTTCCTAAAAGTTTCAATCTCTCTGACTCCCAAGATGTTATTGTCACTCTCTGATGCCATTAGACGACTCATTTTCCTCCAGTGAATGGAAATATGCACAAGTGTCAGTTCTTCAGTTTGCAACATAATGCCTGGTGCATCAACTGAGCTACCAGAGAGAACAGAAACATTACTCCTTATTTCACCGTGCTAAACATATAGGATTACAGAAATGACTATCATCTGTCATGTATGTCACTGTAAGTCTCAGCCAATGAGGATGGAGTTGTCTTCAGTTTCAATTCAAGTCAGTTTATTTATAGAGCGCCAAATCACGACAAGAGTCATCTCAAGGCACTTCACAAAGTAAACATTCCAATAGAGTTCAGTTAATTGTGACAGTTCAAAGTTTCCTATGTAAGCAGATTGCATCGAGTCACTAACGAGTCTTGGCACAAGGACATTCCTACATGGTTTACTCGGAGTGGAGGAGCTTCAGCACATGACCTGTTTTAGATGTGACCACCTTGTTTTTATGGGGTATTAATACCATGGTGGTGGGGCAATGCCCCATAACTGGAGGGTTGCAGGTTCAAATCCTGCTCAGTCTGTCACAGTCATCATGTCTTTGGGCAAGAAACTTCACCCACATTCTGCTGGTGGTGGTTTGGGGGACCGGTGGCGCCAGTGTTCGTCAGCCTCACTTCTGTCAGTGCACCCCAGGACAGCTGTGGCTACAGTGTAGCTCATCACCACCAGCGTGTGAATATGTGTGTGTGTGTGTGAATGTCTGTTGTGTTGTAAAGCACCTTGGGGGGTTGTAGAACCCTAGAAGGTGCTATATCAGATACAGGCCATTTACCATGATGACAACTCCAGTACCGACATGAGTTCCATTAGATTTCTAACCCAGCATGCACTGCTTGAAGATGAAAACACACATGTCAGTTTGGACAAACAACCAATGAAATTCAGAAGTGGGGAGTTGTGTTCAGGTGCATCACGTAAACCTTTGTGATATTACTATTGGGTAAATTGATATTGAAATAGTGACACAGTTTTCATACATGAAGCATACTGGGCCCAACCTTATTCAAAATCTACATCAATAACATTGTTCATGCTGTTGACAGTTTTCATATACATTTATATGCGGACAACATCATTTTATATGCATGCAGTTCTTCTTTGAATGCAGCTTTGTCCTCCTTGCAGCACAATTTTAATTATCTTCAACATGATTTTCTCCAACCTTTACCTTCATTTAAACACAAGTAAAACAAAGTTCATGATCTTCAACCGTAACTTACCGCAATCAACTTGCCACCCTAGTATTGTTTCCCTGGATGGTACAGAACTACAACTTGTCAGTTCTTATAAGTATCTGGGTATCTGGCTTGACAGCACACTTTCATTTGACATTCACATTAATTCATTACTCTCTAAAGTCAAGTCAAGGATTGGGTTTCTATACCGCAACAGGTCATCCTTTACTCATTCTGCAAAGCAAACCTTGGTCAAAATGACAATCCTTCCCATCTTAGATTACGGTGACATCATTTATAGGACTGCTTCCAAAAAACTTCTTCATAAACTCGATGTCATTTATCACTCAGCAATCCGTTTAATCACTGGTGCCCCTTTCACTACTAATCATTGTGATCTGTACTCACGCGTTAACTGGCCATCACTCCATTCCCGCAGGTTGTTACATTGGTATCAATTTATATACAAAACAATCATCGGTAGAACACCGTCATATCTTCGCTCATTACTCATCACTTCCAACAACCAGCGCATTTTACGTTCCAGTAACCTAATCTCTATGGTTATTCCTAAAGCTCGCACCTCCTTTGGCCGCTCATCATTCCAGTTTGCTGCTCCCAACGACTGGAATGAAGTGCAAAAATCACTAAAGCTCACTACCTACGTTCCATTATCTACCTTCAATAATTCATTGCATTCAATAGTTTCTGATCAATGTGCCTGCTTCTGAGTGCTTAAAGATTGTTTTAAGTTTATTTTGATGGCTTGTACATATTATATATGAGAACAGTCCTTTGTTTTTATGTCTAGCTGTTTTATCTTATCTTTATCGGCATTTTTTTTTATCTTATCTGTTTGTGTAAAGCTAACTGTGTCTGTTGCTGCTGCCTCTTGGCCAGATCGTCGTTGTAAATGAGAATGAGTTCTCAATCGACTCATCTGGTTAAATAAAGGTTAAATAAGTCAGACTGACATGCTAGTCTTGTATCCACAACTTCACAGTTTGGGAGGATGCCAGTTCACTCTTGTACCTACTCTCCCTTTATTTGTCAGTTCCTCAGGTGAAACTTTACCGTAACCAGTGGATACCTGTTCTGATCTATTGGTCAAACATCTAATGGACTTGTATGTAGCTGTAGCGTTTGTTTGATTTGAAGGACAGCCTATTGGCTCTGTCTGTGGACCTTCTGAATAGTCTGATAGAAGGGGTTGATGTACATTTAGTTTGAGTCTGGTTCTGAGAAGCCTTTGTTGTTCAGCCCTGCTGTTTAAACATCTGTTATCTAATCATAGCTACACATCTGCTGATTGTGAAAAATGGAGAGTGTTACCTTTCAAATAGTTACTAAGAGTAAACAGGAAGTGCATTACACAGGTTTTCATGTAAATCTTCCTGGGGTGTTGCGGGGGAAGAAGCGTATTTTTTCGTTCCTGCACAATTCTTCTCAACATCCTCATAAATTACTATGTTTTGATAGAACGTCAGAAATAGAAAGTTTCAATTGTTATAGAAGCTCTTTGTAAGGCTAATTTACATGTAACAAAGTCAACCAACAGGTTCAGCTAACACATCTCTCGCTCTCTTTTCAAACTGGGAGGCATATTTTATCACATATCAGAGTCACAAGAAACATTTATAGTTTTTTTTTATTTGTGTCTGAATAAAATGAATACTGGGCTCTGGTGATGATTGAATGGTAAATGGCCTGCAGCACGTTCTACAACGCCCCAAGGCGCTTCACCCATGCACACACACACTCACACGCTTAGCTTACAACACAAAGATAAGCTGACAGGGAAGTTAAAGACAGACAGGAGTTCTCAGGTTTTTAAAAAATGTTTATGTAACCCGATTCTGGACACTTGGCCACAGCTCCTTTGGTCCAACTGTGCGTGCATGGAGAATGTCAACTAAATCCTCCAGATGCTACCAAGGAATTTGCAGCTCTGACAACATCCTCCACAAAGCTGGATTTCTTCCAGAGCTAATGGCTTTTCTGTGGCAGTTTTACTCTCTAGTTGAGCTGTGACCAAAAAGCCTCAATCCCAGGATAATTGTCTGAAAAGAACACTAATAAAATCTGTTTCTTTATCAGAGTTCTGTATGTGGGTCACTGTGGATGAAGAATGTTAAAGAACCAGAGACTGAATCTGTTTTTGAGCACTGCAGTTTGGACTTAAGGGTAGTGCGTGCTTATCTATTTGTTTCTAAAATTCTCAAAATCCAGGTCTGTATTCAAATTATAATTTGTGAATTTACATTGGCATAAAAACTAAATCCATCTTTGTCATAAAATGTCACTTTCACATCAGAAAATTTAAGAAAGAAAAACGTCTTCCTACTCAGATTGACCATATTTGATCGTCACCTGTCAGGAATGTTTACTTTCTTACCTACATTTGAATAATAGTGGCTAGTCAGATATCCTAGCTTTAATTATTAAATATGTAAATATTTTCTGAAAACAGTTGCATTTTTATTTGAGGTGTTTTCATGGAAGCTGAAGTCCTTGACCCAAGTTG
The DNA here is from genome assembly GCA_006937985.1 of Aphyosemion australe. Taxonomy (NCBI): domain Eukaryota; kingdom Metazoa; phylum Chordata; class Actinopteri; order Cyprinodontiformes; family Nothobranchiidae; genus Aphyosemion; species Aphyosemion australe. The sequence goes on from SSNS01000347.1 coordinate 524,173, forward strand.
AACCCTTGAGCCTGAAGTGTTCTTGTTGACAAAAAACAAGAGTATGGTAGTTTATTTTACTGTTAGAGGAATGCCTGCAGGGAGTGAGCACAGACTTTGTTCTATATTTAAATTTAGATAGGTCAGGTGAAGTAGAATGAAGAAAAAATATACAAGAAGTAGGACACAATGGGGAGATGGAGCCTATAAAGCTAAGGGCCTAAATAGAAGGGAGGTAGAATTATTCTCTTGTGTTTGACCTACCATGAGGCAATACATCTAAAAAACAATTAAAAGAATTTAAGTAGCTGTCTTTTATTAAATGGTGTACGTTTACCATGGTTTATTTCAGTTATCTGCAAAGCAGTGGAGCCCCCAAGGGGTGGCCAGGGTGGCCATGGCCCTGTTGCGTGATACGGTTAAAAAACGACCTGACATAAAATAAAATTCTAGTTTGTCCTGTAAATAACAAAATAACAATGACTACATATTATTTGTATAATATTTGGTCCACTTTGATGAAAATTGATAAAATACCAGCATTTCTTACTGTTAAATGCAAAAAAAGGTTTATTTTTTATCAAAACAGAGCTATTTAAGGCAACGCTGCTTTTATTTTGATATTGGTTTAGCTAATTAGCATTTTGAGGGATTGTGAAGAGTCTGAAAAAAAAACAAACAAATACATACAGCAAATTCTACAGGTTACACAAAATTATGTACATTAATAGACAACTTTATATTTATTTGTATTTCTGATATAAAACATTACAGTTATGAGCTTTTTTTCTCTGCTTTTCGAAGTGTAATGGTTTGCGAATGCATTATGGGATACTTTACTGTCCCAAGTCTGCAGAAGGATGCATCAATAGATCCTCAATAAAATGGGCGGAGCTAGAACACATCCAGGAACTTTGAATGAACTTGTCATGTTATGTACTTGGGACTGGAATAGTACTTGGGCCATCGTTGATGACATTTCACAAGGACGTGAGGACACAAGTTCAGACAAGTATGCATGTTGAGAAACAGTCACAGATTTTTTTGCAAACACCAGCAGCCTGGTGCACTTCCTACTTGGGTCATGGCTCCTCTCAAACTAGCATTATCTAATGACTCCAGGCAGAATAATCTTTGGTTGTTCAAATTGTAAGACTTGAAATGTTCACAGAAACCAACTTTAATATATCTAAATGATTCATATCAAGAGTTTTCCCAACCTGAATGTATAAAAATGTATCAATAAATGAAACTAGAGGAAGTTTCCTTTTAATTAAAAATCATCCTCCGTGCTCCACAAACACCACTATGTGACTCAGTCTGCAGGAGCATTGACCCATGTCTTACACACCTTTACAGGTAAACACTACTGTTAACTTAGTGGGGAATGTGTTGTTTGGACACAGACACAGCTAATAAGGAAACAACGTTAACCCGTCTGAGAGCCTCTAAGACAGCTTAAGAGTCATTTATGTTCTTATGTTTGGTTTATCCCAACCCTCAACTCTTTTCCCACACAGTGTCGTATTTCTGTTGAACCACTAATCCTACTAGTCCTGCTCGGCACACAGAACTGTGGGCCAGGAACTTAAATAGCTAAGGTAAAGCTTTGGCTCTGAGTCAGACATCTTTGGATCCAGTCCAAATGACAGATGTCAAACCTGACAAATTCAAGGTGGGTCATGAGAAAGTGCTAAAAGTACAAGATATTTTAAAAACTTACATAAATTGACACTTATAAATTAAATTTTAGTATGGTGAAATGAAATCCTGTGGCGTTTGTGGATCTAACGTACATCCTCAGTCAGATAAACTGTGTAAATCTAAACAACAGCAAGTCAAGTCATGTTTGGTGGCCATCATCACAATGAGTCAGAGACATAAATCTCAGTTTTCAGTGCTGACACTTCCAAATCATCCCACCAGCTTACAGGCTCGCCAGAATTTGGCTCAGCATCTCCAAGACTTCAGGAGGAGGCTGAAGTTAAAAATAAACACAGTCTGGCATCAGCAGGCTAAAAATTTTACCCACGCTCAAATGTTAGTGAAGAATTTGTTATCAAAGTTGCATTTCTTCACTGTAATGGATTCATTTGAGGAGTGAATGCATCCTGACCTGCGTGCTTGTGTTTCAGGGGGGCTTTCTCCGAGGTGGTCTTGGCTGAAGAGAAGAGGACGCACAGGCTGGTGGCCATCAAGTGCATCCCCAAGAAAGCTTTAGAAGGCAAAGAAAACAGCATTGAGAACGAGATTGCAGTCCTGCACAAGTAAGCATGAACATACACTAAACTTCTTATTTTGTTTTATTACGTCCAACATTAAAGGCGTTCCACAACACTTGATATCATATGCTGGAGATCAGATCAGGTGTTTTTGCTGCTAAACATTCATACTTGACTTGATTTTACCTGATTTCTGTACATGTGTGACACGTAAAGTTAAAGAAAGCAATATTTTAATCAATTTAAAGCCATGTAGGTATAAATGACTTGTGCAAAATTACAAAATACAAGACAGCAGTTTCATCTATGGTCTGTGATTTTTGTTTCTTTTTTCATTTGAAAACATAATAAAATGCAAAGTCTAATCCCAAGATGTGCTGAAAATCTACTGCACCCATCTCCTCCCTGCTCGCTCATACGTGTTTTCTGCACCTGAGGAGGAGATGTTTGTTGTTGCTTTCATTTTAATACAGATATAGTGACAAAAACACTCTTTAATTGTGGAGTGTTTCACATGTCCCCTTCCTCATATGTGGGGAATTACAGGTCACAGTGAAAATGGCTGATCTACATCAGTCCCAAGTTATTTTTAGAGGTCTTGTTGCCTGGGTTACAGCAGAAACACAATATACAGCTATGATCCCTCCAGAGGTGAGGGCTGTGGAATGAAAGCAGTGGGGGTTAGTTAGCAGCTCAGCTACAGTTGTGACAAATTAAGTCAACAGAGGTGAACTTAGCTGGAGGAACAGGGCTGGCTATTTAGAAAGTTGGTATTGACTCATTTTAACACCTCAGATAACACACACACACACACACACACACACACACACACACACACACACACACACACACACACACACTTCACAGAGCAAAGGTCTGAGTGGTTACATGCTTCCTCATATCTTTACATCATAACAGAGCCTGTGGCTGCTGAACAGTGAGGAGGAGCTAAATGTATACGCTCTTAAATGCTGTAAATTATAAACGGGGTAACTTAATTTTCAGACTAAAATTGGCTATCAGGGCTTCTTTCTCAAGATTTTAGTGCCAATATCTGAAGCCAGCACACAGTTTTAATTAAAAGCAGCAAATTTAAAAATACTCACACAGACCAGCTTACTGTGCTTATCAGTTGATGAGCAAACACACAGCTTGCATATGCTACAGCTTTACAGCTTTTCCCTGGATCTGTGAAGGCTGACTGTCAGGGAGATAAGTGTTTTTAAAACTGTTCAGCCCCAGGGTTGCTATTTTCTCACCAATAAATTGGTAAATTGCCTTCAGAATATAGTAAAAAATTATTCAGATGTTTTTTTCCAAGGTCTTCAAGCATGTTTTAAGAATGCAGTGAGCTCCCCACCACCATGACCATGCATAAAAGCGCCGTAGTGAGTTTGTGGTGGTTTATTATCACCATGGAAGCATGCCAGGGTTCTAGGTGGCTATGTATGAGTGGTATAGGTGTCACAAGTATCAGTATGAATTTGGTTTTTAACATTGTTTCCTTTTGCCACACCTTCTCAATGATCTTCTAGCATGTAGTTTAGAGAGTTTGGAGAGTGCACAAAACCACATTTGTACAGTACTCATGGCCTAGCATCATGATTAGCTTCACATTGAAGGAGGTTAGTACAAATTTGTAACCACCCATCCAAGTCCTAATAAGTCAGAGTCTGAATTGAGTGCGCTTGGGTATTTATCTCATGGAATCATCTACACGAACAAATTGTGATGCTCTGATGGAATCCACGGATCTTAAAGGTTGGTATCAGAGGGCCTGTGTGTGATTGTATTGACCATGGGAAATGGTTGGCTTAATTGGTTCACGGAGCATGCATGGATTACCTCTTTGTTTAGATGTGGGTCTATAAATGGGTATTCTCTGCAATTGTCACAGTCGGTGTAAAGTTATCAACTATTTTGGGATTGCAGTTGCACAGCATTAAATAAACAAAATCTAAAACCTGCAAAGAGCCCGTAGAGTATGAATAAACTTCTATAAAACATAACACCAGAGTTTGTCCTCTAAAATGAACAGTTTCACAGTTTTCCTGTCCTGATTTGTGATGTACTTTAAAACATAGCACACAGCTTTAAAGTGATGTGAACCTGCTCTTTTATTCTGACCACAGGGCACAGCTGTCACATGTTCTATAATGAACATATTGATGTCATTCATTACCAACTCTCACCTCCTGTCAAAGCAGAGCCACAGCTAGTGGAACCACTCAAGAACAGAAACAGAACAACAGGGTTACATTTGACTTCTAGCTGACCTAGAGTACAGAGATAAATGATCTTCCTGCAATAAATCTATTCTGTTTTTGCACCTGCTTAAACACTTCTGCATAAATATTTTGCTTCAATGCAGAATGTTTGCTGCACGTTCTACAACCAGCCCCAAGCATGTGACAGGTCCCTCTGTGGTTTTCATCCACAGCTCATCCTTGACTGGGTCCAGCTCTGTGCCTACTGTCTTAAGCAGATGAATGAAGGTGTCCGTGCATTGTTACAGTCTGGATAAGAGTCACTGCTGTAATCCAGCATGAGCTCAAGCTGACCCATAAAGCGTTACCTCCACGCCGGTACATCAGTCACCAGTTGCTGTTGTTCTCAAACAGCATCATGGAAAAATATTTACCCTCTTTTACATTTTTTCTGTTTTTATTAATTTTTTGCCACACTCGCCAAGCTTTTCCACCAGATCCGGTATAGTGGATGAGTCCATTTCCACCAGCATCCCAGAAGCGTAGCGTAGGGACGTGCCGCTATGCTACATTTATGCTTCGGGTCTATTTTTTACATGCTATGCTTCCAAAACGCATTAAACTCTACAGTTCAGCTCGAGCCAGACAGGAAGTGAAGCACGAAAAGCAGTGTTAAACATCTGGAAACTTTCAAAATAAAAGTCACATGCAGCTTTCCTGTTGCATTACTAGTTAAAAAAAGAGTACGCCATTACCCGTGACACTTCTGTAGACAAGGTAAACAGAACAGAAAAGAAACCACAGATCTTTTAGATACATGCTGCCGTCTTTCAGCTTTCATTTGAACTGCCAAATCACGCGTGGTCTTGCAGTTTTCCAATGATTTTGTGACCCAGCTGCTTGGAACGCTTTTGCTACCATTACGCGACTCACACGCTCTTAGTGTGAACAGGGCTTGCAGGTAAAATGTGTCAGTGAAAAGACCAGGGCCCTCATTTATCAAATGTTTGTAGAAAATATTCTATATTCCTTCTTACAAATGAAATTTAGAATGTTCATACGAACAGCCAAAATTCTGATTTATGAAACATGCCACTCGTACGCATGTTCCTCCACAATCGACTGACGATAAATCCTACCTGTGTGTACCCAGGTGCTCGTGTCCGTTCACAGTCATTTACATACAGAAACGCCCTCAGTTAACCATATTTGGTCACACCATGTCCTCAGCTCATGGGGGGAATCCCTGTGTTCTTCCCAGAAAAACACACTGAGATCGAGGCACTGGCTGCCAAAGTAGAAGAGAACCAAACACGTTGCAGAGGCTGTAATTTTATTATTGTAAACGCGGCTGGGACAGCGGAGAGGTCCCTGTCAGAAATAAAGAAAAAATGGTTTGACATAAAATTAAATATAAAAAAAATGCAGAGTAACACATTTAAAACACTGCATTTCAGAAACAGAGCATCATACCAACAGTCCAACATGGCGGCCCTTAGCTAAAATGTTTGCTTCACCAAAAAAAAAAAATTTTTTTTTAGTTTGGGGCGGATTACTTTTTACAACATGTTCAGTGGAAAGACCAGGCTCCAAGAGAAATGACACAATCACAGCATATGATGAGGTGGCATGGTAAAGTGTAACATTTCTCTCCAGGCATCACTATAAAACCATGTTTAAATGAGCAGATATTCACATGTTTATTCTTTTATTGGTATCTATTAGTGACATTTTGACCTTCGACCCATTTTATATATGTGGAAACAAAATAAACCAATAAGGAGGGAGATATCTGATGTAGTGCACTCAGTGATTAGATAGAAAACTACAGCACCATTCTTGAGTCGGTGAGTCATTTTCCCACCACAACCACACCACAGACAGGTGTCAAAGGTCAGCAGAGCAGAGGCTTCGGCCAATTAGGCCGCTGCATGCCTCTGCACAGTGACACCTCTTTTACATCCATAAAGATAAACTGTTCCAACCCTACTTGTACGTTTTTAAATAAATAAATGCAGCTTCATTATGCTTTTAAATGAAAAATATTTGTATTTAGCACTTGCAAACGCTGAAGTTTTGTGTTAATCTGAAAATAACTTTTTTTGTTACATTTATGCAAGAATATATCTCAGTTTTTCTTCTTCTTTCTCACAGGATTAAACACCCCAACATTGTATCACTGGAGGAGATCTTTGAGAGTAAATCACACCTCTATCTTGTCATGCAACTGTGAGTATTCACATATGTGCAGCACTGTGTGGTTTCTATTGGTGTGATGTGTATTTCAGACTGCCTGTTTGTGTCATCACCCACACACGCTCTCTGTCGCATGCTTTGAATCTCACACACACACACACACACACACACACACACACACTGAGGCTACCCATGAGCATCAGTGGGGAGTTTGCCCTCACACCAGCAGCCTGTCGGCGTCACGCCCACCTCCACAGCTGAAATGTCACAGAGAGGAACCAGATCAAGGAAAGACCAGAATCCGGAGCACTGTCGACTGTGAGACTCCAGAAAGTATAAATAACTTATGTGTTAATCACAGTAAAGGAAGAAGAAAACAAAACAAAAACAGAACAGGATGTTGATTTATAAAGCAAAGAACTGGTGTTCCTGCAACAGCAGCTGTCTCCTATCAGTACGTGTTTATGTACTTATGAGGGTTTCGGGTGACTTTAACATTTAAATTCTGTAATACTTTGAAAGTTGTTTTCAGGTCGCAATTAATGCCAAAAATTTTTATTTATATATTTTTTACCGCTTTTTTAAATAGGTCATTTTTATTTCTCTAGTCCTTTAAGGCTGTTCCTGTATCAGAGTAATGTCTCCATCTAGTGGCTAAAACCAAACAGTGCCTCCCTTTTTAACATGAGCTGCTTTATATTGTTTTATTTGATTGTTGGAAGCTTGCTTCTAAATGTTTTCTCAACAGCTTTTAGAAAACAGGAATGGCTGTCTTTGTTCTTGTGTTTGGTTTGTAATAAGTTCCTGTGTTTTACTTCCTCTTCCCCTTTTCATGCTTTCAAACTTCTCCTTTCTGCCTCTGTGATATCCCTCCATGTCCATGTTGTGTTTCTGTAGTAATTCTGACAGGTTTTGGTAAATGCTTGCTTTGATGCAGGGTGTCTGGAGGTGAACTCTTCGATCGTATCATAGAGAAGGGTTTCTACACTGAGAAAGATGCCAGCAAGCTCATTCAGCAGATCCTGGATGCTGTCAAATACCTGCATGAGCTGGGCATTGTGCACCGCGACCTCAAGGTCAGTCAGGACTACGCTGTTGTTGTTTTGAACCAGATGTGTTTAAGAGAGCTTTTACATATTCTTTTCTCTGCTGTAATGTTTCCCTGTTTACTTTCCTGGTTTTGTGTTGATCCTATAACGTCCAGCCAGAGAACCTGCTGTACTACAGCATGGACGAAGACTCAAAGATCATGATCAGTGATTTTGGTCTTTCTAAAATCGAGGGTTCCGGCAGCGTGATGTCAACAGCCTGTGGAACACCTGGATATGTTGGTAAATGAGTCAGAGCCCGTTTTAAAATGAGCTGATCTGTTTGACGTGACAGGGAAACATCAAACTGTGTGATGTCATTGCACTGAAACACATACAGGTTATAAAGCTTCAGGTGTATCCTGACTACACATCTGTGTCTTTTTGTCTTTTCCCTTAAAGCCCCTGAAGTTCTGGCGCAGAAACCCTACAGCAAAGCAGTGGACTGCTGGTCTATTGGGGTCATCTCTTATATTCTGTAAGTATACATGAATCTAATTAGCAAAGACATTATTGAACTTGTTACTGATGCATTTTCCTTTTATTAGTTTACTTTCAGAATCAGGAAATTAGAAAAAAAATATATCTTCATCTAAAAAAAAACTACAAACAGACATAAAAAGGTCTATGTTGCTAGACGGATTAGCATTGCTAACAATTGGGCGACCAAAACATTAAATTATAGTGACAGAACTTCCACTTCCATCAATGACATTTCATGCAGATTCAGACTTAGGGCCTTGGAGGGGGGCACACACTCAACGGCACCTGAAGAGGGGGATCACTCAGCCTCTCCTCGGGTGCCGGTGCCCACTTCCAATTTTAAGCTGCACCTAGACACCGACGGTTCTGGGGGGGGATTGGGGTTGTGTGCTGACACCAGATGGTGTAGGCTGGATGATGTCTGCGCCCCCCCCCCAACCGCAAAATGCACTCTAACAACACGCATCAACACCACATTAGAGCAGGCAGAGGGAGACTAGGGGTCTTCCCACACTACTGTTCTCAAATGATTGTATTACCTATTAATTAGATTTAGTGTACTACTGTAAAATCTGCTCCCATCAGACTAAAGCGCTGTGACCCGTTCTCTCCTCTCTATCCCAGGCTGTGTGGATATCCTCCTTTCTATGATGAAAATGATGCCAAACTGTTTGAGCAGATCCTGAAAGCAGAGTATGAGTTTGATTCTCCTTATTGGGATGATATCTCTGATTCAGGTATTATTTTATTTGATATAAAACTTGAGCCAATCCTCTCTAAAGGTGTCAATATCGGTTCCATAAAATGGAATGCTTCAGTGCTTCCCTTTTTGTTATTCTTCTACCAGTTTTAGGATATTATTGAAGTAGCATCAAATATTTAAACGTGACAGACTTAAAGACGTTTGTGCTTCAGATGTAAAACTTTTAAAACTGTATTATTATAATTATCCTTTTATTACAGCTAAAGACTTCATAGTGCATCTTATGGAAAAAGACCCCATTGTCCGCTATACCTGTGACCAGGCCCTGCAGCACCCCTGGTACGACTCTTGTTCCTCTATCATTATTCAAATTGTTCTAAAACCTTACTGATACAGATGAACTAGGCTGGTCCTTTCATGCTTTCCTCACGAGTAGCTGTGATTGTATGGTTTCTGCACGCTCACAACCACTTCCTGCTTTTTCTCTCAGGATTGCAGGTGACACTGCCCTGGACAAGAACATTCACGAGTCTGTTAGCGCTCAGATCAAGAAAAACTTTGCAAAGAGCAAATGGAAGGCAAGTCAGAAATGCTGAAATGAACCTGATCTTAGTTGATCCTAATGAAGCTGCAGTCTGTTTCATAAGCTTTAACTTACTTTGCTCCCCAGCAAGCGTTCAATGCCACCGCCGTGATCCGTCACATGAGGCGCCTCCAGCTGAGTACTGGTAGCGACGGCGTCAGCCCCACCTTAACCAGTCCGCTCCAGACTGACCTGCTGATGCCAGAGGAAGATCCAGGTTACAGCTCTTATTTTTCCTGCTGTGTAATTAGTTTATTCTGTCAACACCAAATCAGCTGAGTCCTGATGCACTTTCCCTCTGTCTCTTTCTCAGCAGCCTGTTGTGAAGGAGGGTGCTCCCAGAACATGGACAGCAGTGCAGACCCCCTGTCCAACTGCTCCTACCGCTGCCACCCAGCCAGCAGTGTGTGATAACGAGACCCTCTTCTTGTACCATTAGATCCCAAAGTCACCTTCCTGTTTTAACTTCCTTGGTGGAGCTAGAGGCACCATCTCCCCCCCTCTCTTTATCTGGCTGGGTATACAGCGTCATTCCAACCTGTCGCCTGCAGGGGGAGCAAGACGGTCAAGCCTGGGAGGGAAGAAGGGGAAAAAAAGGGTTGAAAAGGAGGTGGAGGGAGACTTGTTGTTAATCAGGATGACGCACCAGAGCGGATCATTTTTGGGATGAGGTGAAATGGATACCAGGGAAGGAGGGGAAGACGACCTCCCCCGTCCTCGTGTCAGCGGGGTGGGGTGGGGACTGTTTTCGCAGAAGCAGGACAGAACATGTTGGACATGGTTTTTAAAAACTTTATTTGTTTTTGTATTTTTAATTAAACCTGGCTCTTTGTTTTATTGTTTTGTATATTTTTGTGTTGCTTTTCCCACTTTTAGATTCTGGAGCGTCGATCTCTCCACCTGCATGACCGGTAGACAGTTCCGCACTGCATGCTTTAGCTTACAAATGCACATCATTCCACAAAGATGGAGCACTTTTTAATGTGGCTATTACAGATTACAGACTAGTTTATCTAACGAAAACGACAGATTTATTTATTAAGTAGCCTCTGTTGTGGCATCAGTGGTTTTTCTAATTTTTTTTCTAAATCTCAACCCTAAACTTCTTTAACAAGAGATGATTCTTGTCTAAGGTGCCTTTAGGATATTCAGTATGATGGATTAATTGGTGGTAGCCTGTTTAAAAAAAGGTTTTCTTCCTGTAACATTATATTTTTATATGTGTCATACGTTAGCTTAGATGGTAGTTCTAGTCTATATTTAAAAACATAATCTCAGATTGGATGTCAGTGCAAAGAAGAGACTTTTTGTTTTGTGCTGAATGAAAATGTTCAGTATTTTGATATGAAATGATCCGTTCAGATGTTAAAACTTGTCTAAAGAGAAAGTTTTAGACTCAGCTGAAAAATGAAGATCATATTACTTTATGCATCTCTCATGGTCCTGTATAATATTCTTCACATGCAGCCTTTTTAGAAAACTACAAACATGCTTTAAACCCTCGAGAATATGCATCAGACTCACTCCACCTTTTTAAACGTATGCATCTTTTTTCATTATTTCAGCTCCCTTTAAAAACTTGCCAAGGCAAGTGTTGGTGTTGGTTCATTTGTATTTTTTTTTAAAGATTTTGTTGTAATTTTATAAGAGAATCACTCATATTGCTATTTATCTCACTTTTCTGATTGACCTGCATGATCCGAACTTCTTGCAGTGAAACAACAGAAGTCTGAATGTTGCATTTTCATAACCAACACTCACGTTGATCAGTTCTTTAAAAAAACACTTTTTAACTCCACCTTCTCTCTCAGATACAGCAGTAATGTGTTCATGTTGCTTACAGCAGCAGAGAGAGGCTGTAGGAGACTCTGATCTTCTTTAACTCAAAACCATCAGCTAAAGAGCAGAAATAAAAGGGTGTAGGTGTTTAAAGAAGACAAGAAACTTGATTGTGCTGCTTCTTAAAAAGTATCTGAGCTTTACTGTGTGGCTTTGTTGGGTAGTCGTTCGGTGTATTTGGACAGTGATGCAACTGGTGAATCGAAACTGTAAAGTGCATTTAATAGAGTCATTATTTTTTCAGAGGAACATTGTGTGTGGATTGTTTGTATGTTCTGATGTAGAAACTGAGAAGCACAAGAGTGTGTGGGAAGATCCGGGGTCAGATTCAAGATTTCTGATAATTAATTACATTTTGTTGTTTTGATGAATTACAAAAAAAAAGATGCATCTTTGACTCTGATTAAGCTTCTGTGCTTTCCCCACTTATGATGGACTCACTTTCACAAACAGGCTGGAAATGTTTCCTCAAATTCAAAGATTCAAGATAAAAAAAGTGTCAAAAAATATCAAACAAGGTTGAAGAACTAAATTTTCTGTGCAAGGACAACTGGATTCTGGAATTTGATGCTAAAATAGAGCTAGCACCCTCTAGTGGCTGGCTGTAGTACAATATTTAAGTCCTACCCTGCTCCATGTAAACGAATGAGACATATTCCTGACTAAGATAAAATAAAAGTTCATGTTTTGAGGCGTTGACTCCTGTTGATTTACTTCATCGTGCACCCCTTCTGAACACTTGAGTTTTGTCTTTTTTGGTCTTTTAAGTGTTTTGGGTTTCAATATGATGATAATGATTTAGTTTATTGGGTGGAAAAAATAGAGAAAGCTACCTGGCACTGTGGAAAAAGTGGTTAAATTGTGAATAAACTGATGAATCAGATCACAGCCAGGCCCTTCTCACATTTACCCAGAAGATTTCTGATGATCCTCAAGAGTTTTGGGGAAATATTCTGTGGGCTCATGAGACTAAAGAGGAACTTTTGGGAAGATGTGTGGTTACAACAGACCATGATTATGTGTGAATGAGCAGGTGGGACTTTCATCTTCCTGTCCTGATTGGGCCTTTAGCTTATTTGTTGGCAGTAACCAAAAGTGAGTTAAAATGTCTTTATTTTGAACGTCAATAGATGAAGGCACTTTATCCTTTAAAACATTAACTTGATCTTTATTTAGAGGGATTCTCCCAGACTCAATCTGAAAGAAAACCCTCACACATTGTATCGACCACAAAAAAAAAGATGCAAAGCGCAGGTTCACTAAGAAACGTCACTGTAACATTCATGGACGCACCCATCCCAAATCATGACGGGGAAGGCTGTTGTTGATTTAGCATCCAGGAGAGAACAGAGAACGTCTCAGCTGGTAGAAGCTAACCGTTAGCATTAGCAACCCCCCCAACACAGCAGGAGCTCCACAGTCGTGTTATTTGTGAGGATACAACATCAGCATTGCAGAACCAACAGAGTCAGTGGTAGAGCTGCGATGCTGTTAGCCAATCAGAGGCGAGATGTCCGGATATCAGGAAATTAAGACTCCAAATCCTGGCATCTTCTGCCACTCTCTCCGCCGACTTCTTCATCCTCAAACAGGCGCACCGCAGCTTTCAATTCCCCAGAGAACAACTTACAAGGCATTCATTCCTACTGGAGACCACTGCAAATGTATTAAAATATGAGTAAAGTTGATCTTTAATGCACCACAAGATTTTAGAAAGTGACTCTGAACGTTTCTGCACCACATTTGTTGGTGATGTCTAAATCACACCTGCACCTATACATTAGGAGTCTGTCTAAGATCATTTGTAACATAAATGCCTTGGCGTTAGCTTGGATAAAGGTTGTAGTTTCTGGAAACGATCCAATCCTGTAATTTCTAAAATCTGAATAGTTACAGTAATGATAGCTTTTCTTAAAGGTGAACTTCTGCTACTGTTCATTTCCTAAAATAGTTTTATGATTGAAGAGGTTTTTGTCATAGATAGGTTACATTCTGCTGCACGAGGCCTCTCTCGTTCTCCCCAAGGAGGAATGCTGGGTAATTACGGTTTGTGGCTTGGCTGCCGGTGGCTCCCAGAGAGCGGAGCGGAGCATGAGAGTGAGTCTGGTGGTCGTCCTCATTCAGGAGACAGTGGACAGAGTGAGGAATTATGTGGTCGAGCCAGAAACAAGCGACTGCTTCTAAATAACGGGTGATTCGCATGGATTACAAGGTACAAAGTGCTGAATGATGCAAGTCGTGTTCACTTGTGGGAAAAAAGGTAAATGAGACATTTCCAGCGAACGGCACCATGCTGAAGCGCCTCTTTATCACCCGACACCATAAAGCTGTGTTCACACTATACAGGAAGCACCGTGTAAACATTCATATTTGCAGCCCCAATGAACTACGTAGTTCTCATTAATTTGTCAAATATTTACAGAATTGTGCATCAAATTGCACCTTCTTTTCTCTAACATTTGAAATCCTAAATCTCCCGCTGTGATGGGGCAGATTCTGGGGGAAAATGTCAGGTAAGACAGTTTTTAGCACAAACTCAGTGACTTTTCCTCATGTCATCTCCCTGTGACCAGTGTCCTGTGTCCTGGCCATGCCGCTAATTCAGTCTGGCTTCTAAAGCTGAAAGAGCTGCCTACCTTTTGTGTTCTGCTTGTTGACAACTGATGACAAAGCAGCCACTGATCCGAGTGGTTTAGCAGACCTTCGCTGTTTGGACCAGAGCGATGGCTGCTAGCCTGCACTCCTGATTATAGGATGCTTTTATTGTCGATTTTAACAGAACACACACAGGCACTTGTGATATTGCAGAAGAAAGCAGCATGCATTCCTTTAAGGAATTGTAGGCCTTTAATAAGAGCTGCACTTAAAAATGTAGCAACATTGAAGTCTTTATTCAGTTTGCATCCTCCTCCTCAGAATGTGCTGCTGCCTGCATGGAATGTGAAACAGACTCGATCCAAAAGATGAGCCAGATCAACGACTGCAATGACAGACTCATTGCTCGTGGGAGCTGATTTATCTCTGTGCTGGTGGTAATTTAAACCTTACAGAAGCACTGAAGGAGCAAATTGCTGATCTAAAAGTCTGCAAAAGATTTACGAAGCAGTCAGTAACATGTGAACAAGGCACCGAATTATCAACACATCTGCTGTCAATGTGAACTCACAGCTTCATCAAACTGTAAAGAATGGCTCTAGATGTTCTTACCAGATGAAAATCCACAGATTTGCAACAAGTCACATCTACTTTAGCAAAAGATGCGTTTATTTATCACATCCTGCAGGTTTATTTTTCATTTGCAGCTGGAAAAACAAACCTAGTCCCAATAATCCTTCTGAACTCTCTGATTAAATCATGTATCTGTTAAAGCTGATGTTACGCTCCAGTAATGCTGAAGATAACAGATAAGAAACTTTAATCTCCTGCAAATTATAGACTCACTTCAGCTAATTGGAAGGAAAATCAAAACTCTAATTATTTAAGGCTCCTTAGTTTTCCACCTTGAGAGATTGGGCTGAGATAGGAGCTGAAACGACCCGTTTTGTGTGGACAGTAGAACCGGCTTCGTCTGTCAGCAGGAAGTTATTGCTCCAATCTGTGTCAGTGCTCTCAGGTCCATGCTGCCTGTCATCACCTGTGCTGTCATAGCTATGGAGGGTTTCTTCTGGTTATTTGAGACTCTCTTCTAGCCTCATGTAAACACTAAGTGATTCTGTTGATCTCTGAATGAGTAAACAGGAATATAAAAATTACAATATGTTCCCAATCTCAGGGAAAGTTCTTGTATAAGGCTCAGATAAGAAACACAAGTTGTACGTGTATGTTTTCACATTAGTCACACACAGCACTGTTTGAGTGTGATTTTTACTGTTAGAGTTTGCTCAAAAAGCCAAAAGAATGTGATTTTAGCTAAATGTTTACGGCCTCCTTTTTGATGATAGTTGCATCTACTCCAGAATGTTATGATGTGTCATCAGATGATCTGTAGATTAAGTCCATCTTTGCTGTGAAAATGAACTTCATCCCTTGAGAAAGACCCTCAGGACCAGGACAGTCTGTTTAAGTCCAGATGTGCCATCATGGCGTCATCAGAGCAGAACTGATGAGGAATGACACTGGGCAGGCATGGGTGCATCCAGTGGCGCGTCTAGGCCTTTTAAAATGGGGGGCTCAGGTGGGGCACATGTTTATTCATGAGTGGCACCTATGGTTATGCTGTTTTGTTTCTTTGTTTCATACAGGTGGGTCACCCCTCACAAAATCACTCTTTTTTCATTCTAGTGAATTTGTGAGTTCTGCATGATGTATTACAATTTTTTCTCTATTCTTCTTCTTGTTCTTCTTCCTCTTCTTTGGACTGTTTTGTGGTGATTAGCCAGTCTTTTCTTGGTGCATCTGCCACCAACTGGAGTGGAGTGGGACTGGAACTCTAAAACTATTTATGTCAATATGAACAAATAATAAATAACAATAATAATACAGAAATGGCCAGGGCTAGAGACCAATGTTAAAGGTACATGCTGCCACCTACTTTTTGGGGGGTTTATAACCCCAAGCCTTTTGTGGACTTGTAAAGTCAATTTAAATGGAACCCAGTGGGGTGGTCAATCAGATTCCAAGGGTGGCATGTATTACCCGAGGTCACTCCTTGGACACGCCCCTGGCCTGGGTGCATCTGCAAAATAGTGAGGAGAAGATTTTTGGAGAATGATCTGATGTCAAGAAGGGCACCAAAGAAGCCACCTCTTTCCACTAAAAACACCAATGACAGACTGATCTAAAAGTTGGACTGCTGAAGCCTGGGAGAAAGTCATTTTCTCTGATGAAGCCCCATTCTCATTGTTTAAGGCATCTGGTAAAAGGATTGCTTAAAGAAGAAAAGGTGAGCACTCCCAGCAGTCCTGTATCATGTCAGCAGAAAAGTCTCTTGAGACCATGAATTCAAGTGTGAGGTTGCTCCTCAGCCAAGGGCGTGGATTCATTCACAGTTGAGCCTCAGAACAGCCATGAATTAAGAATGGTACCTAAGCATCCTCCCAGAGGAACTCCTCCCAGCTATCCAACAGTGTGGAGGTGTTTGTTTCCTGGATGATGGAGCATCAGGCCATAACGCTATAGCTGAAACTATGGGACTCAGGGAACTATGCTGCATTTTCTCTGTCAAAGCAGTGTGTGTGTGTGTGTGTGTGTGTGTGTGTGTGTGTGGGTGGGTGCGCGCGCATGTGCATGCATGTTTGTTAGCACCTTGGTACATCGAGTGACTGAGGTGATCGGGTTGGGGATGGGGAGGGCGTTAGCAGTTTGTGTCAATCACTGCTGCAGACCTGCCCTCCCGATCCGCCAGGCAACACCTCCTTGTGGCGCATTTTTAAAACTGGAATGTAGGTGGAGTAAGACTCTGGTAGGGGGTGACTGACACTTTAAAGAGGGCATAAACTTGGTATTTCAGTAAATTGGCTCTGATCTCTAGTATAAATGAATGTCTTGTGAGTCGTTTTCTGGTGCTCCTGTTTCAGGAAGTAGAGGTAATTCAGAGGAGTGGGGGATGGAAAATAGCAGGATTAGGAGTCTAATTAATTAATATTGGTGATATTAGAACATCTCGCCTCTGACTGGCTAAAAGCAGCGCAACTCTTCTACTGCCTCCATTCGCTCTACAACGTTGATGTTTAGTTGTCACAAATAACACAAGCCTGAAGGAGTTCTGCCGTGTCATCAGATCCAGTTTAAAAGATTAATAGAAAATCTGGCTGCTTGGTAGCTAAATGTAGAAAAACAAAGTTGGCTACAACATTTTTCCCAGAACTGAATTTATTCTTCTAGATTAGATGCCAAACCCAAGACCCTCCCAAATCACAGAAAGATGCACATTTCCATTCTAATCTAACCTCTTACTTCTTTTCTTAAACTCTCATTTGAACATTTTCTTTGCTAACAGGGAAACAAGTCCCCGAGCATCTTGACAGAGTATTTTTTTTGGCCTAAAACAGGAAACAACAGAGAAAAGTCCTTTATGCTCAAGCATTTCCACTCCTCCTTTAGGCTCAAGTCCCCAGAATGTTGTAGAAGGAAGAAACAGGTTGTTTTAATTTAAAAGTGCCCCCCCCCATCTAGACTTTGTGCATACTGCAGAGTTGAGTGACGTGTCATTTGCAAACACTTGGCTGTAACTGAGTCGCTTTAGCTGAACGCTGAGAGGAAAGCAGCTAGAAAACCTGAAACTTTACTCTCAAACACTGTATGTGATGCATTTACTACAGAATCTGGATTTCATTCAGGGGGTCTGAGCTCTTTGTGCTGTTGGTCTTCAAGGCAAAACAAACTCTTCAGGCCCTCAAGGTTCTGGATGAGTATGCAAACCAAAACTGGTGATTATGAACAGGACAGAGAGGATTTTTCATCCTCCATCCATGAGAGACGGAGAGTATCTGGCCACTAATTTTCCACTTTTGGCAAATTCTCCCTGCAATTAGGGCCAAACGCTGCCAGAAACTTCACATTCATGTAGCTTGCATTAGTAATTCACCCGACACTGGCCCCCTGACTCTGAGATGATGGCAGACAAAAAGGAAAAAAAGTAACGTAGTAATACGAGTGTTAATTGTGCCTTTGCACAAAATGACCCACATCACTGTAGCTGCATGTGTGCTGATGAATTTAACAGGTTAAAGGAGGCATTAAAATAGGAAACAGGAACATTTTATTTATTTATCTTCAGATCAAGAAGAAAAGAGAGAAGCAGCAGTGTTTGTCTATACTCCATGTCACTCCATGATCTTTGTGTCCTGACCTCCAAACTCTTTAAACCAAAACGCCTGTAAAAATAATAGTGGTTATTTTCTTTTCCCCGTGTTCATTTGTCTTACTAAATCACCTCAAGCAACATAAAGAAAACACACACACACGCACGCACGCACACACACATTCAGTGTGCCGGCTCTGGCCCTGTAAACCTTTTATTAGGACGTCATTCATGCTCAGATTTTTTGCTCTGACTTGTTTTACAGAATAGGTTTCTATCAAGTTTCATGGAGTCGTGTTTAATACAAAAATCCCCACAAATTAGATCTGTCCCAACGTGCTTGGTTACTTGTGTCAAGTGGAAAAAGACAGAAGCAGCTTTTGTAAAGTATCTTCACAGCACTGCTGTGTGTGAGGAGAGCAATAGAAGATTTTAGATGTGTGGAAATGGAGGTTCTTCTATTAGTGTGGCCTGCAGTGATTTCTAAAGAGATGTTGATGATTAATTTGGTTCACCTTGTTGACTTTTGTATCTCGAGAAAAGATGGAAGAAATCTGTGGAAAATAAAGGAAAAAAACAACATAAAGTGTTTTATTTTCTACCTTTCATGTTTGACCCTGTCAGGGGCCTCACATGCAAGTGGAAGAGCCGTCCAGCTGGGCTCCTCCTCCTCATGCTGGTCACCTAATTCTGTGTGTCCTGAATGTTTTTGTTATGATGGAGTTGGATCCTTAATCCAGGAGATACGAGAATCTAATTTTGAAAGCTCACTGCATTGAGAGGGCCTCCATTGAAGCCCCATAACATCTCACCAGCCCAGGGGTCAACCTTTACAATCCAAATAGCCAAATTTCCTCTCAGTCCACAGGAATAAAACTTTAGAGCCACAACTGTTACAGGACCTTTTGAAAAATATAAAAATTCTTTGAGAAATATCTATAAGACAAATAGAGACACTGTAAAACAAATTCTCTTTTTTTCCTCTAGGAATCTCTGAGGGAAAAATAAAAAAATCTAAGATTAAAATAAAAATTCTGACTTTTTAAAAAAATTTATTTTATATTTTCTTTTTCCCTCTTCCGTAAATATCTTCTATGAGAGATTTATTTGTATGACTTTCCCAAGTCTCTGTCAGTTCTGTTGATACCAGAGCAAACAAGCTGTCATCGCAAGCTTTCATATGAAGTCTGTCCCTCACGGTCTGATCTGAGATCACGGAACACTTTAACCTTTAGCTGATCATTCCACAAATGCACACACCTTACAAGTTATACGTCATTGTAACGTGTGACTAATCAGGATTTAACCGTAATTCTTAAAGAAGAGAACTGACTGAAATAATAAATAAATGTAGCTCATTTGAACTTCATGTCTCACATATCAACGCTAAGAATCAAGTTTACAGTTTTGGTTTTGTGGGATTAAAATGATTTATAAATAAAGCTGGTATGGTCAGTTTAACTTCCAAATGATGGGAAATTTTCATTTTTCCATCACTGTCTCTCAGATTTCCTTACATTGTTTTTCTTCTCTAGAGCTCAAACATCTCTAAACCCCAGAGCAGCAACAGATCTGGACTGAAATCTTCATTCTTGAGCTCCAAACCAACAACCACATCAAGCCGACACTCCTGACAATTCTAACATTATGTTTACACAAAACTCCTTTCCTAAAAACCGTGAACAAACACGCCCCTCCCGCTCCCGAACAATCAAAGTACCGTAAACATCCGGGCTGGAAAATGTGGCAACTTAAACCAAAGGGTCCCCAAATATAATGTAATTAGATCAACGAAGAAAAAAGAGAAACATGTAAACTACAACTCCTCTTGCTGGCATTATGGGATACATACAGTTTTAGACTAATTAAAATTATATTTACAAGTCAAATGAGGTGGGAAGGCAAAAGCTGCAGCAATCAGATAGACCAGTGTGCATATACACAATTAAACTAGAGTCAAACAGGAGCAAAAATACCTAAAACTCTTCTTTGCAAGAAAACAAAGAAAAGAATAATTCCTGCGAGAGAAGTAAAAAAAAAGAGATTTGGACCTGTGAACCTTAGTCCTACCAGGTGCTACAAATGGAGTGAGAAATTTCATCTGGAACGTAAAGCGTAGAAAAAGTCCACGGTGTGATTTCAGAGCTGAGTCTGAGATTTCAGAGTCAAACGGCAGCAGCAACCGAGGGCAAACACACACACACACACACACACACACACACACACACACACACACACACACACACACACACACACACACACACACACACGCATCAGATGCAACTGTGGAAAAATCAGCAGAACACATCAGGAGAACAGTGGAGCATTGTTAGGGAAACATTTCCACGGAGACCTAAACTGAAGTGCTGTGTAATCTACTGCCAGATTTGAAAAAAGTGAAAAACAGTGGCCTGAACTCAAAATCTGATATTCTGATCTGAGTGGAATGTAATGCTAAATCACCAGAGTAACAAAACAGTGGTTGGAAAGTGCAAGTAGAAAAATCACTTCTGCTAAATGTGTGCACCAGTGTTTGAGGTCAACAGGCCGTGGTGCACCCTCACAGATGTCAAAAAATAAAAAAATGAAGGAACCGAAAGTACCTGAAGGACAAATTCAACCAATCAGATGTTTTGGGATTATTTATAGAAAGAGATGAAACCAGAAGGAAGCAGCGACTGACAACATAAAAATAAATCACATGAACAGAGGGCCAGGCCAGCTCAGAAAGCCCCCTCCAAGGGACCACCATACAGACGGAGCCACATTGTTTGACATCTGTTTTGCAGCTTGGCCGTGCACAGCGGTTTATGTTGAGAAAGCAGTATGTGTATATCATCTTTGGACCGTGTCCACTGGGATCCTGAGTGTTGGCTGTCTGATGCACACGTTTCATAGGGGAAGAAGAAAAAAACGCGAGCTGTTTTCTGCTACTTTTCATCAAGAGTCTAAATTATGCACAAAATATTAATTTCTTTATTTTCTTTACATGAAACTCCACATGGTAAAATGTGATATTTTACCTTTTGTTGTTTCTTCTTTTGCCTTCCAACTCCTTCACGTCCCTCCTGTTTCACCTAACAGAACCATATGGAGGAAATCTGCTCTCCTGGAAAGTGTGTTGAAGTTTTCATTTGTCAAAGATGATTTGCATCTGAAACAGACTTTCTGAAAATACGATACCACAGCTCATGAGAAAGAGGTCACCGTAAGGCCAACGCTGCCACTGATGTTTGAAACGTTGACTTCACGAGTCTGTCAGCGGCCGCTTTGTTCCGCCGTTTGGCCAGACACGTTTCTAGACACATTTATCCTTAAATATTAGTGCTCCAGATTTTTGGAAAAATAAATTACATTTGTCTCTGGAGTGCACTGACGTCTGGACACAAAGTCAGAGAACCACATCTGATTCAGATTGTTACACGAAGCTTTTGTTTAAGCAGACTGAACAAGTCTGGAGAGCTCTGTAGGACAAGACAACGCGATCATAAAAACATAAATCTCTCAAACTCGGATTATAAATCGGACATTTCAATGGATTACAGCTGATTCACTGAACTGAAAGAGATGCTGCAGAGAAATGTGTACAATTTAGTGTTACTGTTTGATTTATATAAGAGGTGGGAATTTAACGCGTTAATTATGATTAATTAATTAGAAAAAATTAACGCATTTAACCCTTTAGGCCCAAAGAGTTTGAAGTTTAGCAGCAAAATGCATGCCTGAAATATCAATGAATATCATCAACAAATATCCGCCCTCCCAAAAAAGAGCGTCCACACCACCTCCATCCACACGTAACCGCATAAGTGCGTTGTTAAGCACATTCATAGGCATGCCAGACCTGTAGGGGGCAGTAGTTCCCCCAAATCCTATCCATTTCCTCTGCTCAACTTCAACAAAACATGAAACATGGCGCCTAGCTCATTTGTGTGGACCAATGAGGTAAAGTTGCTCTTAAATGGTCTGATCCAAAACCTGCGTCGGTGTCCGAAAAACCTTCCTTGAATGTGGTCTTTGACAAGTAGCAGGAATTCTGCTTGTAAAAACGAAGAGACAAAAAGTGCTTATAAATGTGCGTTTTCATGTGGATGACAGGCTGAATCGTAGAAAATGATCTTCGTTTTGGGAGATACCCGGCTACGTGTGGACAGGGCCTTAGTTTCAGAGATAAATGCCAGAGAGCAACAAAAGCAGAAATCGTTTTTTCCCAGCAGATCTCAAAAGTTTCTTTCCTTTGATGTTTCACCTTGAAAAGTTTGTTTTATCCAGACTTTCTTATCGTTTACTATTAGCCCTACCGCCTGTGTCACACTGAAAACTGTTTAGATGGAAAACAAAATCATTTTGACCAAAAAAACTGAAACGATTAAAATGCAATTAATCAAGATTAATTAATTACAAAGCCTCTAATTAATTAGATTAATTTTTTAATCGAGTCCCAGCCCTAATTTATATACTAATGGTTCCAACTTTAAAGACAAATTTGTCAAATTTCACCAAAATGAAAAACACTAAAAATAAGAAAAAAGCTCCTGAAAAAACAACGTATTTTTATTATAAAATAAGCAAATAGAACAAAAACTGTTTTTTATTGGCAAAGCAACAAGCTTATAGTTTAGAAAAAGCAGAATACTGAATGCAGGATAAACACTACCTTCATTTCTGATGCAAAAAACAAAAACAGTTCCACATCACACCAGCTTTTCTGGCTGACGTTCATCGGTGCTCAACACCTTGTATTTAGCTCATGACGACATTCTGATTCAGCACAAATCATTAAAGTAACTTTAAAAAAGGCTTCAACCTTCTTTCAGTGAAGACAAATAATGTGATGTGACGCCCTGTATGGAAAGCCAGAGTGGCAAATTCTGTCACTTATAAAGAAATAAAACAAGATGATTAATTAATTAAATATGTTGATAACTACTGGAGGTGTGTAACATTGTTTCAGAAAAATATATAATTAAGTAACAAAAAACACTGTTTTAATGAACTGTTTCTAAAATTAGGTGTGAAATAAAAAAGCGGAGATGTCTTCAAAACAGTCTGACTCATCATCAAAAACACGAAATCTAAAGTGCAACAACTCTGTTTAATAAAGTCAGTTTCCCACCAGTTCAGAGCTGATTTCTTACCATTTGACCTGCCATACCTTCATCTTATGAAACCTGAAATTTTCACTTATAAAATGCTTGAAAATGACATAATTTAGCATATCAGGCTTCTCATAAAGATGTGACATGCAGCCTTAAAGTGATGTTCAGATCGTTTGAAGTGGCTTTCTGCAGGAAGGTCATAAACATTTAATATTTAACCTCTTTGAACAGCTTTAGTTTGGAGAAATAGCAATCAGTTTGGACCAGAATGACCCTTACAGAGGGTCCAATTTCAAAGTAGATTTAGTAAACTTTCCACAGAAACCAACCTGAAAAGATCTGCACTATCCCTTTAAAACCTTAACCAATCTGAGCTTTTTCCCTACTCACACTCATTCTGAGTCTTGCACATCCCAGATTTTTTAATATCCATAATAAACATAACAACAAATCAAACTGAACACAAAAACTGATGATTTTTCATCCATTCAATCTGTAAATGAGCAGAAATTAAAACTATGATGGCTGAACTAAGGTACATTTACAAAAGATGAAAGTTTTAGCTTTATTTAGCCTTTAGTTTAAAGGTGATGACGTGTCCAGCACTACAATTTATTTATTTATTGTTGAAGACCTGAAATCTGATCAAACCTATTGGTTGTTTCTGCTGTGTTTCTTATTACTCATCAGGAAGAAAACCCAGATTCACACAAACAATCAGGTTCTTAGTTTCTTGGATGTGACCTTTTTAAGTGGCTGGTTCTTTGGATCCTGGATCGTGTCCTGATCAGGGTGAGTTTGGGGCGTCTTTGACTCATAGAGCTGCTTCAGGCTGAGGGTTTGCTGCTCCTTCGTGGTTTCCCGCTGGGCCTGGCGCAGCTGGCGTTTCAGGGTCTTCACCTTCTCCCTCAGGTGGCCGTTGGCTTTTTCAAGGGAACGCACTTTCTGGGAGAGAGTCTTCACCCTCTCCTCCTCCTCAAACAGAGCCTTCTGCACAGAGGAGCACAGCAACTGCGAAGACAGAAAAGGAGAAAATTGATTGATATTACTGAAAATTCCCTAAGGCTTTGATATTAACTGTTGGAAACAAAACTGTCTGAGAAAAATATTGAATGGAGGATTTCCTCGAGACCCTTAGAAAGTAATCATCTCTTTCCTGAATCACATCTAAACCCAATCACCACGGTTACCAAACTGATATGATGACTGAGTCTTCAAAAAAGGAAGGGTCTGTAATAAAACCTTTTGACATCTCAGCTCACATGAAGCTTCCTGCTCAAAAGACGGGTCAGCGTCAGCAAATGAAGCTTCAGCCACCAATACCGGCTTAAGACCAATGATGTTTTTGTTAGATTTTTGATGTAGCACCTGACAAATCTGCTGTTTTGACAGTGATTTCCTTTGGATAAAACACAGGAGAGAAAGCTGCTGATTTGCTTTTAAGGCTGAGAGCCAAAGTCAACAGCTTGTGATTTGTTCTGGATTTACCACTGTTTGTGTATAATTGAGCCCAAAGAAAAAGAGAGTTTGTTTTGGATACATGGAGCTTGACAAGAGGGAGGAGAGAGGCTGGGAAAATATCAACAAAAGGCAGTATTTTTGACCTTCGCTGCTGTGGAACATATGTCCTTCTTCTCTTATAGGATGGTGGCAGAGGAGTTAAGTGCCCACCCCGCAATCAGAAGGTTGCAGGTTCGTGCCCCGCTCAGTCTGTCGCTGTTGTTGTGTCCTTGGGCAAGACACTTAACCCACATTACATGCTGGCGGTGGTTGGAGGGACCGGTGGCGCCAGTGTACGGCAGCCTCGCCTCCGTCTGTGCGCCCCAGGGCAGCTGTGGCTATAATGTAGCTCATCACCACCAGGGTGTGAATGTGTGCGTGAATGAGTGAATGACTGTGTTTTAAAGTGCCTTGGGGGGTTCTAGGACTCTGGCAGGCGCTATATCAAATACAGGCCATTTACCATTTTACCTTTTATCGACTAAAGCGCTTTGAGTTGCCTTCGGGTAGGAAATGCGCTATATAAATAAAACTGCCTTGCCTTGCCTAACCCATGATGTGATTGAGTACTTGGATACCAGCTCCTACACCACCTATGACTGTACCATTTCAAAACTCAGACGTGTGAGAGGAGAAGAGAGTTCTACACTTCTTAACTCAACTCTCAGTTCAATTTTATGTGTATAGCACCTTACAGACACAGGGTATGCCACCAAGGTGCTTTACAGGAACAATAAAACAATAAAAACAAGCCTAAAAAGCACAAGAATACAGTAAAACAGGTAACATGATAAGAGCAAATAAAACTAACTAAAAGAGGTAAACGCCAAGTCATAAAAGTAGGTCTTTAGCCTTGTTTTAAAAACCGCCAAAGAGGTAGAAGCCCTTATGAACGGGTGACGCTCGTTCCAAAGCTTCAGACCTGCTATTGAGAAAGCCCCATCTCCCCGTGTCTTCAAGCGTGACCTTGGGACCGAGAACAGCAAGAGGCCCTCCGTACAGAGCGTCTGAGCCGGGATATAAGGCAGAAGTAAGGTTGCCAAATAAGGCAGTGTCAGCCCATTCAGCGTTTTAAAAACCAGTAGAAGAACTTTAAAACGAATTCTAACAGCAACGAGCAGCCAATGCAAATCTGCCAGGATTGGGGTGACATGGTCGTATTTTCGCTTACCTTCTAAAAATCTGGCTGCAGTGTTTTGCACAAGCTGCAACCTGGCTGGAGTACCCTGGCTCACACTGAATAGGACAGAATTACAGAAGTCCAGGCGTACTATAACAAAGGCATGAACTACAGTCTCGAGATCATGTCTTGACAGGAATGGTTTCACCTTGGACAAGTGTTGCAATTGATAAAATGAGGAAGAAACCACTCCATTAACATGGGTGTCAAAGCTGAGGGCACTATCTAGCTTTACGCCACTCATCTATCCATCCATCCATCCATCCATCCATCCATCCATCCATCCATCCATCCATCCATCCATCCATCCATCCATCCATCCATCCATCCATCCATCCATCCATCCATCCATCCATCCATCCATCCACAGAAAGAGGTAAATTAGTAACTAAAGGCATGCTAGGTAATCAGTAAACTGAAACCAGGTGCACATAGGGCAGAGAGCAAAACCAACTGAGTCAAAACACTGATAGAAAATATAAAAACAAGAGCAAAGAGAGAAAAAAATACAATATCATTTTAATTTCTAGAATAGAAATGACAATAATGATAAAACCCAAAGAGCAACAACCTAAAAACAACCCTACAGATCAACCTGAGGTAAGGAACATGATAACACAGCATACTGTTTAAATAAGACACCCCTGTGAGCTGAAACCCAACATGCCTGTGAACCTGTGACAAACAATCCAAAGAGCCAGACCTTTGCCTGGATTTAAAACAGATTAGCTCCAGATGCGTCTGACTGTGTGCCCATGTGGCTGAGAGTGGATTTCCTCAGCAGACCCCAAAAGCTTCCACACGGGCCAGCGGGACAGCTCGTGTAAATTCTCTGCCATCAGATAACAACCGCTGAGGGTTTTGAGGAAATGTTAAAAATGTGCAGCACACCCACATCATTGGTTAGAAAATTACTTGTGGTAATTTTAGATCTGGACTATTTTTTTTTCCACTTTCGTCTCCAAGGAATTTCTGTCAAAGTACGGGACTGAACAAAGAAAGACATAAAAAGCAGGAGTTGTCAAACATAAAGTTAGCGTTTAGTGAAGCCATGAATGACTTTAACATGAGTTTATATTAGAGGTGGACCAGAACCAATCAGATCCATCTTGCACGGACCCAGCAGCTGTAAATAACTTCTCATAGTTCAGCTACATTTCTGTTAATTTTCTCATACAGAACATATGTTGCAAAAATTTTTTTATGCATCTTCAGTAATTTTAAGAAAGTTAAAGATAAAATTAGTGATCATGTCTCAATTTGCAACATGGAGAGAGAAAGAACAAGATACAGTGAAAAACTTTTGAAAAGTAATCCTGCAAATGACTTAAAAGTAAGTTTTTGAAACTCAGGTACTAAAAAGGTTGATGGATTTCTAATTTATGCAAGTCTCAAACAAAGACTGTGTGTAAACAAGTATAGCATGTCTCAGTCTACTTCTGTTATACAAAAATGAAGCCACAATATTCTGCTTACAGGAGCTGCCGTGTTGTATTTATGGAGCCACTATCTGCACACGCTGGATGAGGGGCTAAAGGTTCTATCTACTCGCCCTCAGATAATCATCGTACTGCAAATAATTAATTATAGCTAAATGTGTAAGAAAAATAAACATATTTACATTAAACGCATGAAGATGTCGCAGAAAAGGACGTTATAGTTCAACAGAAGTCAACACTTTGATGATTTAAAAAGAATTATATAATAATAAATAAAACGATAAAATCTGCAACAGTGAGTGTGTATGAATGAGGGAGTGCCTCAGTTGATTATCTCAATTGAGATAATTGCACACCTCAAAGCGCGATACTCTATTCTACCAGTAGGTGGCACTAACATGACATAGAAATTGATTTTGATATCCAACTTTGAAAATTTTTATTGCATAAAATGAGACCAAATAAACACATTTTACTGCAAGAATTACAGCTAATATTTCAGCCATTGGTGCCAACTGCCTCCGACAGAAAGTAGCTGAAGTTAACCCATAAAGCGGCTAGATGCAGCCAAAGAACGTCACACGCTAACTTGCATATTGATGATGTCATCATGTCAAACCGCGTTGACCCCCAACCACATCCACTCAAGTCAGCCAATCCCCCCTGCCCCCAAAATTCACAACATTCAACACCTTCTCCCCCCACTATCAACCCAACACAGCACCATACCCTCCCTTGCTCCCCCATCTCACTAATATCTGACCAGGTGAGGAGAGACCTGAGGCGGCTTAAGAGCAGGAAAGCTGCAGGTCCTGATGGAATCAGCCCCAGACTGCTCAAAGACTGTGCCGACCAGCTTTGTGACGTGATCACGCAGATGTTCAACCTGAGCCTTCGTCTGGAGCAGGTCCCCATCCTGTGGAAGACCACCTGTGTGGTTCCAGTTCCCAAAACATTACATACCAGGGAACCAGACCACTACAGACCAGTCGCCTTGACCTCCCACCTGATGAAGACCCTGGAGAGACTCATCCTCACCCACCTACGCTCCGTGGTGAGCCCAGAGATGGACCAACTGCAGTTTGCATACAAACTAAACATGGGGGTGGAGGATGCCAACAACTACCTGCAGCACAGGGCGCTGACTCACCTTGAGATGCAAAAAAGCACTGTGAGAGTCATGCTTTTTGACTTCTCAAGTGCTTTCAACACCATCCAGCCATCTTTGCTGCAGCAGAAGATGAGGGGTGCAGGAGTGGATGAACATCTGACTGCGTGGACAATCAACTACCTCACCAACAGGCCACAGTACGTGAGGCTGCACAACTGTACGTCTGAAGAGGTTCTGTGCAGTACTCCGCAGGGTACAGTGCTCTCACCCTTTCTATTCACCTTCTACACCTCAGACTTCACCTACAACACCAGCAGCTGTCATCTCCAGAAGTTCTCAGATGACTCGGCCATTGTCAGCTGTGTGTCTGAGTGGAATGACCTGGAGTACAGGTCAGTCATCATGGACTTTGTGGACTGGTGTGAGCGTAACCACCTTTGCTTAAACACCAGTAAGACAAAGGAAATAGTTAAGAAAGTTAGCTCTGTTCTGGGCTGCCCACTGGATTCTGTTGAGGACGTGTGAAAGGAGGATGTTGGTGAAGCTGTCCTCCATCTTGGAAAACCCCTCTTACCCACTGTATTCCACTGTGGAGGCCATGGTCAATTCCTTTAGTGGCAGACTGAGACATCCAAGATGTAACACAGAACGCTACCGTAGGTCATTCATTCCCACTGCAGTAAGAGTGCAGAACTCCACAGTTTAACTGTTACTGGCAAAATCCTGTTACACACTAACAACAGTGCTATATTCAGTATGTGTTCAATCCCCAGGTGTACATTAGTATATCTGGGTAATGGTGGCAGAGGAGTTAAGTGGCCGCCTTGTAGGGCTGTGCGATATGACGAAATGTTTCGTCTGTACGATAGAAAATGTCTATCGTTTAATATGAAGCTCTATCGTTTACACCACGATTCGGCGTTTTACGGCAGTATTTTACGTCATGATGCCTTACGGCATGTCCATGCACGCGCGGCGCGCCACGCTAGCCATGCATGAACAAACATGGAGGAGGACGGTAGCGGACGCGGTTCAGACCAGGGTAATTTTCAACAGGATGACCTGCCAACCCAAACGGAGGAGCTTGTACCTAAAAGAGGGGAAACTTCTGTTGTATGGATGTGGTTTGGGTGTAGGAAGGCCGACGCGGACCAGAAATCAGTTGTTTGTAAAGTTTGCCGGTTCCCGGTGCCAACAACAGACTCCAACACTACAAATGTATTTTATCAGCTGCGCAAGAACCACGATAAAGAATACAGAGAGAGTCAACAAGCAAAAGCCATAAAAGCAGCGTCGAGTGGTGGTGTAAGCGCTCATAACAAACTCCAGACACAGACGCTGCAACAGGCGTTTAGCCGTGGCGCACCATATAACCACAGCTCCCGCAGATGGAAGGAGACCACTACTGCAGTTGCCAAGCACATCTGCAAAGACATGGTTCCAATCTACACGGTCGAGAAACGTGGGTTTGGTGAGTTGGTGCAAACACTTGAAATTTTATATTAACTATGAATTTAATTAAAAGAAACAATGCCATATCGTTATGTATATTGTTATCAGGATATAAAATGAGCTATATCGGGATATGAAATTTTTGCCATATCGCCCAGCCCTACCGCCTTGCAATCGGAAGGTCGCAGGTTTGTGACCCGCTCAGTCTGTCGCTGTCGGGCAAGACACTTAACCCGCCTTGCCTGCTGGTGGTGGTCGGAGGGACCGGTGGCGCCAGTGTACGGCAGGCCTCGCTCATCCCCACCAGTGTGTGAATGTGTGTGTGAATGGGTGGATGACTGATTGTGTTGTGAAGCGCCTTGGGGGGTTGTAGAACCCTAAGAAGGCGCTATACAAATACAGGCCATTTACCATCTGTGTCCCTTATACTGCGTATTTTTTTGGAACCCCAATTTTCTATTTTTATTTGTTGTTTTTTAGTGGTTGAAGGTTACAATAATAGCTTACTGCTTGTGTGTGTTCAACTGTACTTTATTATTATCTTTCTTCTTCCTTTTCTCTAAGTGTTGGTGCTGCTGTAACGAGTGAATTTCCCTACTGTGGGATTAATAAAGTCTATTCTATTCTTCTATGGACGAGCCGACACGGACCTGACCCCAAAGTTCCTCTCAATGGACCTCTGATGAGATTTGAAGCACTTGGCTTCTCATCTAAATCCAATGTAGCGTGAAAATGATTTCATCACAGAAGAAGATTAATGGCTGTTTTATTTTCTGATGCAGTCCTGTTTAATGTGACACATGCTTTTACATTTACACTAGATTTTATGACGTGATCTGATCAAATGTGAGCTCAGGTCAGTTGTCCTCAGTTGCTACGTACCAAAGCCAAAACAAAGTCTGTTTTAATTTGTGCAAAAAGGATCTCTCATCCTCAGGATGATGTAAGGCAGCAGCGTTGTATTTCTAATTACAAGAGTTTCCTGCTAATGGAAACACTAACCCATGTTTCATCCTTTATGACAGATGTTTTTGTTTTGCTTTTATAAATAGTCAACAAATAATTACAAACAGATGGAGCGCTGACCTAAATCAGAGGTGAAACAAAGCAGCAGTGGCTCTTTGGAAAGCATTAATATGAAGTCATACTTTGAGAAACTGCAGAAAAGAGTCAAAAATCAGGAAGCACCAGGTGTTTGTCAGAGATGTTTATGTGCAAATGGTCTTTTATCAATTAGGTGATGACAGTGTGGCTGTGGAGTGTTGAGTGAGCTCACTGGGGTACGGGGCATAATGAAATCTCATTTGCGTCACTCTGATTATCATGACATGGTAAAAAATGTCCTGTTATAAGCTTTATTTTCTCTCCTTCCTCCTAACTTTGCAAGTTCCTTGTCCTGCCAAACCTCAGGAAATGTGCTTCAGGTTTCTCCTGCATTAGGAAAATGTTCATCATCCTTTAGAAAACAATGGGATGTAAAACTGAACCCTTTTAGTGGGTACATTGATAGGTGAAGCTTTGGGGGATTTTGCTTTAGTGTGCAAATGGAAAAAGAAGGAACTCAAACAGAGCAGATCTTTGTTGGTGGCTCTACATACCCGGCTGTCCTCCTGAGCCTCCCACTCCGGAGTGAAGCTGTGAACTTGAGTTCCAGGTGTGCAGTTAGAAAACTGGAAGAGGCTTGCAAACATACGGTGGTTCTCTGCAGTGTCGGGGAAGATGGGGTCCTGGAAGTTAACTCCATGTGGAATAATATTGTAGTTCTCATCCATCCTGCATGGCAGAAGGAAGACAAATTCTCTTGAGCAGGGAGCAAAAATGAAAAACTCTTACATGTGTGAAAACAAAGCCAGATGTGAACACACTTACTGTAAGATTTACGTCATTTAATTGTAATCAAGATTGTGTTGAATGGAAGGAAAAGATCCTGCTTGTCTAATAAACTGTTAAGGATTTATTTAAGTATTAATGTGACAATCATACCAGTAAACTGCTTTATGAGAAACAAAGATCTCTGCATATTGTTGCTAGACTTTAATCTAATGTAGTGAAAGCTCATATGGATGACTCAGAACAACACAAGGGATTTATGGAGAGTGTTTCATATCTTCAGGAAGTCTTGTGGCACACATCTGGAGTCCATTTCAAACCCCACAACAGACATCTAAAGCCCGGCTGTCTCCATCAAAGTTTGTGTGTGTGTGTGTGTGTGTGTGTGTGTGTGTGTGTGTGTGTGTGTGTGTGTGTGTGTGTGTGTGTGTTCCAACAGCTAGAGGAGAGCTCATGATGATGTCAAAGGTTAGATGTAATCACAGTACATAGAGATGTGGATTTAGAGGAACTTGTTCAAACACTACACTAGCAGAAAAGGGATTAAAACATATAAATTACACAATCAGCTCTGACACTGGCTGAACCAAAGGAGTTCAGTAATCTACGTTGAATTCTCTTCAAACAGGATTGCTCATTTGTGACAAAGAAGTTAGAATTCAAAAACGAGGGAAATAAGGTAAAGATTTAACGACAAACATATGTTTTTTTCTGTATAGCACACTGAATCAATCTTATTTATGAGACCTGAGGGAGATCCCTGGATGCTTTTTTCCTTCTATGTTCAGTGCTGATTCCTGTCCAGAGATTTTGTACTCGTGATTGATTGGTGGAACTATTTTTGGTCTGAAAGGATGTTGTAAGGAGAGGAAATAAATGCTGTCGGGAGACTGTGGAGTTTGACCTAGTGGTCCTTCTGGGAGTTGGGTGTTGCTAAACAGCTCCAAGAGCACTGAATCTACTGGTGGATTACATTTGTACTCAGAAATTGAGTTCCAAGCTAGAAAACCCAACAGGAACATGCCCCAAATTTGAAGTTCTTGCTCAAAAATCCGAGATTCCTGACAAACCCCCTTTTTAAACTCCAATATGGCTGCCTCTTGCATGAAAAGATGTGGCTGCTGCAGTAAGTGCTGCTCTCCCAGATGTGGAAAAAAAAAATATATATACATATATTTTTTTAAATTTGACTAACTTTATTATCAGTCTTATCCTAATAGTGTTTGCTTACATGCAGTTATTTTAAATGCGCTACCTTGTAAACCTCATAATTAGACTCTCATGAGGTTATTCTACTGATTCGAAATGAAAACATGAAAACCTAACACGGAGTTTGAGATGAAACACTTAACTGGTTAATGAGTCAGATCTGAATTCAGACAGATGGGATGAAGTAAATTATAATTATATTATAATTATTTCCTGTTATTTCAGCTGTGAACTTTATGTTTTCTTTAAGTGTTTTTCTCCCCAGAACAAGCTACACTGGTGCTCTGCAGAGCTGTGATAGCCTCCTGGAGGAGGACAATGGCTGGAACACTGCTGCCAACCACTGAACATTCTCCCTCTCCTGATGTTGACTTTTTACCTTCTTTAACATAAATGTGCTACTACTAGTTCACCTGCTGAATTAATTACAGATTCACCCAGATAAAGACGATAAAGTTTATTTTGTTAAGAAAGAATCTCTGCTAAGAAACTGCAATGTATGCAGAGACACTACTTGGTATAAGTGTGTGTGTGTGTGTGTGTGTGTGTGTGTGTGTGTGTGTGTGTGTGTGTGTGTGTGTGTGTGTGTGTGTGTGTGTGTGTATCTGCTCTGTCTTTTCAAACCCCCAGTGAGTCATGGCAGATGGCTGCTCATACTGAGCCAGGTTCTGTTGCAGGTTTCTTCCTGGCCTGGTAAAGCCATACGATGCAACTTTTTCATATTGTTAAATCATGTTCTTGAGCCAGTATGTGCTAAAATGACCCTTTACAGGGTTTATGAAATGTCACTCAGACCCCCACCGCCCTCTGTGGCCAGAATACCGCATTTGCAACTTCAGAGCGGCGGTCCACCACCTGCTTAGAAAATGGAGCTGACATGCCTGGTGCTGCAGTCTGCTTACAGCATGTTTCCTGCATGTTTTAGATCATGAACACAGCTGATTTGTTTGATTTAGTGATGAACCGCTCCTGTAGACACTAATGAAGGCTGAGGAGACATTTCAGCAGTTAGATTAAGGTGTTAAAAAGACGAACGCACAGCGAGTAGATAAGTTTCACTTTTGCTTTCCCTAACGAACACTAGGGGGTGCTAAAAACAAGCCAAAACTGCCAAGTGTTCCTTTAAAGGGGAGTTTTCCTCTCCACTGTCGCTACATGCTTGCTTAGTATGGGGATTAGTATGGGGAAAAAAATCCTAAGGGTGTTTTCACTATATACGATACAAAAAAACCCAAATATAAATAAATAAATAAATAAAGAATTGACATGCATTAATTGATAAAAAAAATAAAAAAGCTGAAGTATGTGTGTTTTCAGTATGCCCTATTTATTCTAGCTTATTTGCAACTTTTGTATAGTTCAACCAGAAATATTTTAGATCTTGGCTGTGGTATTTCTGTGGATCAGATGCTACAAAATTGAAGAACCACTGGTCAAAATGGAAGAGAAGAACTGAATAAAATGCATGACTTATGACCAACAAGGACTGAATCCTTATTGAAGGTGCAACTGGGGTCATGAGTGTCATTTTAGTACAGCCACTGCAGCTGTACCAGAATAAAATCCTTTATTATTCATTTCTGCTGACTTAAACTTTAGAAATCTCATTAAGAAAAGGTAGTTTAGCACAAAGCATGCTTATTTTATGCAAACTGGACTTCAATAAAGGCTTTTCATCATCAGAGTGATTAATGCAAATCATTTGGCTCCAGTAAGACTTAAATAAATAAAAGGGACACGTTCTTGTTCACCTTAGAAAGAAGTAGTAGTTGTTGTTTTTGGTGACGCTGTAGGAGAAGCAGGGTAAGTAGCCCAGGCCGCTGACATTGAACCTGGAGCCGGCGGGGACCTCCAGCATGCTGCCCCACGCCTGGTCGCACAGCAGCTCGATCTCGGCGGAGAAGAGCAGGTCGGTGTCGTGCTGCCACGGCAGGTAGTTGTACACGCTGTAGGACTCCTTGTGCAGCGCCAACACTTTGGCAAAGACGATGATCTCCGCCAGCTCGGCACGGCACGCTTCAGTCTGTGGTCTCCAGTCGTGGGGGAGCTGACATCCCCAGCTCCCACCGGGACGGACAGCTGCCAAAACAAACGCCAAAATAATCCACATGGTGTGCGTGACACAGAGGAGACGCCGGATGAGCGCGCACCAAGGCGCGCAGAGACAGAGCTGGATAGAAACAGACCTGTGCAGAAATGTTCTGCAGTGTCTGCCTAAAGAAGGACTTTTACGCAACAAGAAGTTCTGATAGCTGCTGCTCTGCAATCCCTGTCCAACCACAGCTCCGGTCTGATCACCCCAGCATCCCTCTGCAAAAAAAAAAAAAACCCCTCTGCGACTCACCTATGTACCACGGAAGAGCTCAGCTTTGGACTTGCATGCAAACACTGATTCAGTTCCCTGCTTTGGTGCAGAAATTTCAATTTATATAAATCTGTAACATTGGTATTTTATTTAGTTCAATAACAGCTGGGAGAATTTATAACAGCGAGCAATGAAACTCAGATAAACCCCATCAGCGCCCTCTAGTGACGGATTGTTAAATAGCTTTATTTGATTTCACAATTATTTTGAGATTTTCCTTTTATCGTCCACAACGTACAGGCAAGCCCATGCTTAACCTTGCAACACAAATAGTAAACAAACGGTGGTGGGAGTGAAGCACAGTTTATATAGGATATGCACAAGAGGTTGACTGATATTGGTTTTGGCTACTGTCGATACCGATGCCGATAGGTAGAAGTCATGGTCAGACGATGGCCGATTTATGCTGCCGATATTTTGTGCCAATTTTCACGGTCGATATCTAGATGTTTTCCACCTTATTTTCATGTTAAAATGTCACTAATAAAATCAGTTGATTCACATAACATCTAAAACCAAATCAGTTTTTGAACAATGAGTTTGACCGGCTGTTAAATCTTAATTTTGTGCATGGCTCAGTGTTAAAATCAGACATCTAACTAAATTTAACACCCCTGAAGTGATGTCATGAACATGGTTTCTCCCTCACCCTGATCTGTACCCGACAATCTTTTTGGGAAGCTGTGTTCTGTCAACATGCAGGATATGTCTGCTTCTTGAGAGTCTCTCCCTATCTTAACGAGTGCTCCGACTTCCCCGATCTACTTGCAGACAAGCATCCTTGGTCAGAATCTTAGTATTTAATCCTCCCATATCACTGGAAAACCTCATCATCACCATCATCAAACCTAATTTATAAAGCACTTGTGAAAGTAATTGAAAAGTAATAGAAAAGCGGGACATCTGGTCACCCTAGCTGAGGCCAATCCTGGAACAAATGACTAAACAACTAAAGAGATCTGTAGTTTTATTTATGCATCTCACAAAGTACAAACCACTGATGAAAGACAAATATTTCTACAATACACAAACTATTTAACTACAGAGTATGCATGCCATGTTATACTCTCTGCTGAAACACTCCAAAAGTGAAACTTAAGGATAGCATTGTGTAATGAGTGACACAATACTGCACTGCCTCTCAATGAAAATGGGGATTTGATGAAGTATTTACAGCTTGGGGGTCACAATTGGCGCATTTACATTTGGGTCAGCTCGGTCTAGCCCTGGTAAGGTAATTGTGTTTACATTTACGTCATCCATGCGTTGTTCGCACCGAGCTGTTTTATCGGACCTGCTCCCTGGTGGTCAGCTTGGTGTTGAGCCGACTCAACACACCCACTACAGACTGATTGGCCAGCTCTGAAGTTCACGCCTACCTACAAGAGGGAGCCTCTGATTGGCGGGTAGAATTAGCCAGCGACAGCTTCTCGCGTGCGTGATTCCTTATCAATCTGGATGTAGTGGGGTAAACATCTTCTCTGACTGCAGCTCGGACATGCCACGGGAGAGCGAGGACTGACTGCTGAGATGAGCCAACGGCAGCATCGCTGCTCAGTGAGAGAGTAGGAAGCTGTGTGCATCATGTCAGAACTCCAAAAACAACACTGCTCACGACCGCTTTTGTTTACTAAATTGTGGCGGACACCATGGACTTCTCTGTGCATCTTTTGGCTCGCCCACGTGCTCAGAGACATCCGCGTTCCTGAGAATGCTGTGTACACAAAACCTGCTCACACGGGGACGGGCTGTCCCCAACCAGTGCTGGCCGAGCTCACCTAGATGTCAATTAGGCTAATATGTGGCTAGCAGGCCAGGAAGAAGTGGTCAGATGTGCCCCGGGTTTAGGGTAAAGGACAGCCAACAGGGGTACATGACCAACATCTATGATGTAAAAATGACATGAGAAGAGATGTCCAAATATCAGGAATTAATAATGAGGACTCCAAATCCTGCTGTTTTCTGCTCCACTCACCTCCGGCTAAGTTCTACTTCCTGAAACAGGAGCGCAAGAGATTTTTTTCCCCACAGAGATTGACTCACAAGGCATTAATGTATACTAGAAACCACTGTAAATGTTTTGGAAAAAACAAGTGACCATGGTTTTTAAATTAGTTCTGTGTGTCCTGTGTGGACTCTCATGTGACTGTTTAAATTTGTCTTTCGGCTAAACTGTTGTCCACAGAGCTCACAGGAAAAAGGCTTCTGTCCAGTGTGGACTCTCATGTGACTGTTAAAAGTTGTCTTTTGGCTAAATCTTTGTCCACAGATCTCACAGGCAAAAGGTTTCTGTCCTGTGTGGACTCTCACGTGATTGTTTAAAGTTGTCTTTTGGCTAAATCTTTGTCCACAGATCTCACAGGCAAAGGGTTTCTGTCCTGTGTGGACTGTCATGTGTCTGTTTAAATGTGTCTTTTGGCTAAATCCTTGCCCACAGAGCTCACAGGCAAAAGGCTTCTGTCCTGTGTGGACTCTCATGTGACGGTTTAAAGTTGAATTAATGCTAAATCTTTGCCCACAGAGTTCACAAGCAAAAGGCTTCTGTCCTGTATGGATTCTCATGTGTCGCTTTGAAGTTGTCTTGTCGCTAAATCTTTGTCCACAGAACTCACAAGCAAAAGGCTTTTGTCCTGTGTGGACACTCATGTGAGTGTTTAAATTTGCCTTTCGGCTAAATCTTTGTCCACAGAACTCACAAGCAAAAGGCTTCTGACCTGTGTGGACACTCATGTGAGTGTTTAAATTAGTCTTTCGGCTAAATCTTTGTCCACAGAGCTCACAAACAAAAGGTTTCTGTCCTGAGTGGACTCGAGTGTGTGTGTTTAAATTTGATTTTTTATCAAATCTTTTTCTACAGATATCACAACTAAATGGTTTTAGTTCTGTCTGAACTTTCCTGGATGTGTCTACACGGTGCTTCACTCTAGCACATTTCTTATTACCCAAACAGTCTGAAGACCTTATTGACGCAGAGTGACTTGTCACTCTCACATGTTTCTGGAGAGACCACTTATGGAGAAATTGTTTACCACACTCAGGGCAACTAAAGGGTTTGTTGACAGTCTTAACATCTGACTCAGAAGACATATTCTTATTCCAGTTATTTTCTCCGTCTCCAGTTTCAGACCCAGAGTCTGACAGTTCAGGTTCTAGATTCACATCATCATCCTCTTCATCATCTCCACTAACTTCCGTCTCTGAAGAATCAGATGTCTGTTCATGAGGGTTTAGATCTGGGTTCCTGCTACTTTCTGCTCCTCCACCAGTTTCGGTTGTCATCTGGTCAGCTGAGCTGCTGGTTGGAACATCTATGTCTTCTATTTGCTGCTGCTGAAGCTGCGAGAACACAGGTTTCTCTTCATCATCCTCACTCTTTATAGAAACTGCAGTGAATGAAAACCTGGAGGCATCAGTCTCCTCCTTCAAATGGAGCTGCTCTCCATCCAGACTGGTCCAGAGTTCCTCCTGTTCCTCCTTTATGTGGAGGTGTTCTGGGTCCTGCTGGTCCACATCAGCACTCAGTTCTTCAGGAGCTTCTTCTTTAACCACCACCACCTGTATAACATCTTGTAGAAAGCACAGAAACAAATGATGTGAATTACAGTAATGACTGAAGAAATATGTTAACTGACTGAATTGTGACAGAAAGAAGAGATGTAGTTGATTTCTTGTGTTTGTGCACACTGACGTATGTCTACAGAAAACATCTGTACAGTTAAATACTGGATTATAAATGTGGAAGTATTGATAGTTTGATGAGTTGATCTGTTTAACATTTAACAAATAAACTGAGATATTGAAGGAAACCAGACCACGTCTCTCTCTCTCTCTCTCTCACACACACACACACACACACACACACACACACACACACACACACACACTAGTAGTTGTGTAGCAGTACCTGTATTAATAATATCCATATCCATTTGAAGTACAAACGATGGATCAGTCAAAGCCGATCGATGGTCCTGAGGTGGTAGCGTTGTATTTAGCCGTGTTTTGCTACCAGCTGTAGAAACAAATCAGCAGAGCCGATTAGGATGACCGGGTTGATAGAGGGAACCTCTTAGACTTGATGGCAAAACGAGCGTTTTTCTCAGTTAGGGCAAAGGAACAGCAGCAGATCCAGAAAGCAGGTTCTGGTTCTGGAAATAACTCACACCAAGCTGTTGAGGAAGAGAACAAAGTTTCCACTGCCTTGTAGAAAAATTTCTTCAGCAGCAGCAATTAGTCGCTTTTTTTTTACTGATAAACTCTCCCAGAGACTGAAGTGAAGACACTTTTACTGCAGAGTCTCAAATATTCACCTCACACACCAAAGCTTAAAGCTAACTTGCTAGATTCTTTCTCTTCTTCATCTACTGTTTTTTCTGGCAAACGACGTAAATGTGCATTACCGCCACCTACTGGAATAGAAGACAATCTACAGTCAAAACAAATTCTATTGTTCCATAGACCAACCACCACACATAACATGTTAGCCTGGCAAGAAGTCATCCTACATATGTGTGAATATATAAAAACTTTGCAAAGCAAGTACTTGGTCTGTTCACTAGGCTAATAACCTGTGATAACTTCCCCAGGAAATTACTTAAACAAAAGACATGTTTTTATTTTTTTTCATCTATTTCATCAATATTTTTGCTTTTTTGAGCAGTTTCTACAAAAGCTCTGGAAAGCAAATTTAAAAAACTGTTCTTTATGATGTTCCATTATGTTTTTTTACATGCTCCATTATCTAAATCTGACTAAATTGAAACTGTTTTTCAGTGGCAGAAAAATGCTTTCGGCAAAGATTTTGTTGTTTGTTAGTTTTTTCCAACTAAGAAAAATTGCTAAGTTGCATTCCATCCTCTCCAGATCTGACAGGCTTCTGTACAAGCACTATCTGTTCTTGTTTGCTTCATGTGTCTGATCAATCAAATAAAACACAGATTCCCAACCTTTTTGGCTTCTGCTCCAGAAAATAACAAAACTATATAAGACACCATTGGAAATCTAAACAAACAGGAGCACAATTCAAACATTATCAGCTTGTATTGTGCCACA
The DNA here is from genome assembly GCA_006937985.1 of Aphyosemion australe. Classification (NCBI taxonomy): domain Eukaryota; kingdom Metazoa; phylum Chordata; class Actinopteri; order Cyprinodontiformes; family Nothobranchiidae; genus Aphyosemion; species Aphyosemion australe. The sequence continues at coordinate 564,452 of SSNS01000347.1, forward strand.
TATGTCCATTTGAGGTAAGTATAAACTTTTATGTCAAATAAACTGAAAACATTTTTTTCTTTTTGAATTGTTTTGCAGTTTTAAAATTTATTGGAGATCATCTCCCGACCCTAACTTTGGGAACCAATGAAGTACAAAGCTAAATTCAATTCCTTGTTACACATGTTTTAAATTAATATCTGAAAGTTGCACATTTTTATTCTTGTTACGCTGCATTTAAGCTGCCCAAACAGGAGCCTGAAATTCTAATTGTTAATGTGAAATGATGCAAGTAATACTGAGCTTTAATGATGTGATAAATGTTAAAAATCTTTTACAGGGAGGCTGTCTCACAGCGCTAGACCCACCCCTGTGGAGATGGAGCAAATAAAGAAGAATCAATAGTGGCCCCAACACAGAGCTTTGTGGGACACCATGGGTGAGGGAGGTGGAGGAGGGCTGGGTATGCAGTCTCTTGCGTGCCCCTGTGCCCCACTAATTAAGAACTAAATAAACTTTTACAAGGGTTTTGTAGTAGCTTGATTAGAATCAGTTTGACTTTGGCCAGACTAACATGTTTACATGCATTTTAAAAATCTCACTTCAGTCAGTTTGATTTTCTGACTGCATGTAAACACAGGCTATTTCTGATTGTGGTAAACCTTTGCTCTTTGAAACCAAGTTAGAGAAATACGCAACCCTTGCATCTTGACAGCAGAATTAAAAGAGGTCAGGAGGTCATGTAGATGCAGCAGATGACATGGAGACGAGTTTTCTCTGTAAAGCACTTGCTTCAGTTCAGTGTTTTCATTTCTTGAACAAGTAGCATAGTGGTGGGTATACCATGGGGTATACAGCTTTAACAGGGAAGATGACGTTGACTAAAGTGGGCGTGATCTGAGGGCTCGGGAGACTTTTGGGGAAAAGAAAGAAGAAACAAATCCAAGTCAGTCACGTGACTGGCTGGAGCATCTTGTTGGTCCATTTTGGATGATAGCAAGAGCTCCGTGCAACCCCCAAAATGACCAAGCTGCAGTTTTTAAACGTCTTCTTGACCGAGCGCCTCATGCTTGCTGCACAGGAGATTTACAAGTCTGTGGAGGACACAATTTTGGAGTACCAAGAAGAGATAGCGATCAGGGAGCGGGAGAACGACCATCTGAGACGGAGGCTCCGAGACGCCGGAATTGAAATATGGCCAGGTTAGCTCTTCGAAAAGCTAACAGTGTAGCCCTAGCCCATGATTTCCATAATAGCCGAGTCTAACTGCGATAGCAGTTGTTTAAATAATAGATAATGGCGTTTAGGAAAAATTAGATTACTTAGTTACAGAATATTGTTGCCACAAACTCAAAACAAGTTGAATGTGTCCATGGCAGGTTAGCTAACATTAGCTGCTCTTGGATTAGCGACCTTTGTTCGTTAGCTAGCCGGGTGTTGTGCTGAAAAAAGCACCCCCCTGTAGAAAGTGTATTTAAAGCCCTCTTCAGTCGTTATTAAAATAGATTATTTGTTATTTAATAACTTCATTAAATAAAGCTGAACGTGTAAACCAGACTTCAGTATCCTTTAAAACACAAGCATTTGTATGGGAGGCTCTGCTGTCAGCATTTACCCCGGTGTAGCAACAAGCATAAAATATTTTGGGATTTATACTTAATTACATGTAACAGGGTCATTGGTATATTATATGGATTAATTTACTAGTTCCTGCAATTACAGGAAGTAACTTCTAACAGTATCAAACATTAACCAAATTTTACTTTTAGAGTAGTGAAAATCAGTCTGGGGGAAAAAAGCTCCGGTGCTCCCATTTTACCATGGAGAATTCAGCCAGAGGAAAAAGTAGCTTCAGACCACAGAATTTGGAGTCTTATTTTCTGATATTTGGTCATCTTGCCTCTGATTGGATAACAGCAAGCTGCTGAGGGGAAGGCATCTTTTTCATAGCTCATAAGCAGGGGTGCCCAATCCTGGTCCTGAAGGGCCGGTATCCAGCAGGTTTTAGTTTTAACTCTGCTTCAACACACCTGATTTCAATTAACAAGTGATTAACAGGCTTCTGCAGAGCTTGATGAGCTGCTGCACAGGTGATTCAACCACTGAATCAAGTGTGTTTGAGCAGAGAAACCACAAAACCTGCTGGATAGCGGCCCTCCAGGACCAGGATTGGGCACCCCTGCTCATAAGCAACAGACCATGGAACCCCAGTTTGAAGCTTACTGACGTTTTATTCTGCAGAATCACTTCCGGGTTATCTTAACGTTGGTGTTCTCTGCTGTTTTTCACACAATCACTGCAGGATCTGCTGAGGATAATGGTCAGTGATGTACACAGGATAAGGCCACATCTAAGATGCCAAAATCAAATGAAAACAAAGTTTTTTTTAACTGTATGTGTTTGCCTACATTCATAACAGGGAAGGTAAATTAAAGGCCAAGTTCACAGAGAAACCATTTTTTACTTGTTCTTTATATGATTGGCCACTCTGAATTTAACACACAGGGTAATGGTGAAAATAGTTTTCTACCCCTATTTGCTGCATTAGCTGCTGATAGAAACTAGACAGGGAAACAGATTAGTCAATTTAGCATTCATAAACTCATCCATCTTGGCTCACGACATCTTGACTAATAGAAGCTAACCGTTAGCATTAGCAGCTCCACAGCATGGCAGAACTCCTTCAGGCTTGTTGTTTGGAGAGATAAAACATCAACGTTGCAATGCAAAGCTAATCGAGTCAGTAGAGTCACTTTGCTGTTAGCCAATGATAGGCGAGATGTCCGTGTATCAGGAAAATAAACTCTAAATTCTGCCGGCTCTGCTCACCTCTCATCTGACTAACTCCTATTTCCTGAAACAGGAGCGCCAGAGGCCCCCCCCCCCCAGAGATTGATTCACAAGGCATTCATTTAAACTAGAGACCACTACTAATGTGTTGAAAAAATGAGTGAACTTGGGCTTTAAAACTTCCTGTTTAGGATACATAATGATTGTACATGCTAGCTTTTACCAGCACAGTGAGCAAGCAACACTAACATCAGAAAATTAGCTTTCAGAAACAATAAATACTCATGATGCTAACCTATCACTGATGATGGTGTTAATGTTGCTTCCTCACTGTGCTAACTGTGGCTATTAATGAGCTAGCATGTATGGTGGAAGTTATAGCTTTTGAATTGGATCTATTTAGTTCAGAACTTTCCCTTTATGAGTCAAAACCCTTAAAACTTAATACTAAAATGATGGAAAAGCTACAGTTATGATTTCTAGAGTCTTTAGGTGCTCGGCTTTCTGTTTGTAGTCTTCATTTTGTCATAAAAGCCTAATTGGTCATTTCGATATTAAAAAATTTGTGAGCAAAATATAATAACTGCAAGACGTGTCAAATCTAAAACCA
>SSNS01000347.1:575059-602853 GCA_006937985.1 Aphyosemion australe
CCGCCCCTTTAGAGACGGTTTCCTCTAAATAAAACACGCAATATCTGATTCTCACAAAACTTCACATAAATGACATCTGTACACCTAAGAACTGCTCAAATAGATTTTTTTCGTATTTAGAAACAGCGCCCCCTAGATTTTTACAACCAGCTATATCTCCATAATGCAACATCAGATCCACACCAAATTTTGTGTGCTTTGTTGTGGGTCACTGTTTAACACATCGGTTTGGTTACTGTACACCCCCCACACCCCCCAAAAAAGTAAGCAGCTATAACATCTGTTTAAAAGCTTGAATTTTCACACAATTTTAAACACCGGTACTGGGAGCTCAGCAGAGCACTAATGACTGTTTTAGAAGATCACTCATTACATCACCTACTGGTGACATGCACAGTTTATTAGCAAGCTTATAGAACACGTTCAGGAGGGGTTGAGATGCTGATGATGTGGTGGTGCACATTGGTCTATGACACATGGCCACCACCTTGCGCCACGGGGCAGGCCCCTTTTAAAATTTCTTCAGGAATTTTCTAGTTACAAAATACAAACAACAAAAGTGCTCAAACTTACTTGTGAAAGTTATCCCCCGAGCCATGGTCTCAATAGTCTGCCGATTAGAGCAAGAATAAAGCGCACAGAGCTTAGGCATTCTGTTTACTGCCGCTGTTATGGTTCGAGTCTGCCGGAAGCCCGACCGATCTAAGATGGCGGCCGCATTTCCTGCGCCCGAGCGGCCAATAGGGGGTCTATCAATTATAATGTCTATGGATGAATCCTTCTGCGGACCTGGGACAACAAAGTTTCCCATAATGCATTGCGCCGCTAACCGTTATACTCCGAACGGCAGAGGAGAAAGCTTATAATTGTGTTTTATATCAGAAATACAAATAAATCAATATAAAGTTGCCTGTTATTGTAAATAATTGCGTATAACCTGTAAAATTTGCTGTGTATTTGTTTTTTTCTTCTTTCAGACTCTTCACGATCCTTCAAAATGCTAATCCGCTAACCCACTATCAAAATAAAAGCATCATTGCTTTGTTTTGATGAAAAAACACTTTTTTTCTTCATTTAACCGCAGGAAATGCTGATATTTTATCAGTTTTGATGAAAAGTGGACCAAATATAATACAAATGATACGTTTTCATTGTTTTTTTGTCATTTAAGGAACAGACTTTTATTTTTATGTCAGGTCGTTTTTTTTTTACTGTAGCAACAAGCAGCGCTTGTTACCGTGACGCAAAGAAGTACGCTTGTTCCAAATGCCGTCCTCGTCCTCCCGTTCTCGGCAGAACGGACTTCCTGGTGTCCTAGGCAAGAACACACTTGTCAAGTACACAAGAACGTACTAGCGTCCTTGAGTATTAAGAAACGGCCTATGTCTCTCAGCTGGCCAGGGAACACCTTGGGATTCCCCCAGAGGAGATGGCCCCAGTGGCTGGGGAGAGGGAGGTCTGGGCCTCTTTGCTTAGGTTACTGCCCCTGCGACCCGACCCAGGATAAGCGGATGAATATGGATGGATGGAGGAACATCCTTACCCATACCTGTGTTTACACCATCACAACTATCCTAGAATCAGATTCTCAAATGTTCTTTTGTACTTGTTGATCCAGATTTGACCAAAACCTGTGTGTGTGTGTGGTAGCAAAACATGATAAATGACCTGCACTTGTATAGCACCTTTCAGAGTCAGAGGACTCCAAAGCGCTTTACATTACAGTGTATCATTCATCCATTCACACACACCCAGTCACACACTGATGGTGATGAGCTACAGTGTAGCCACAGCTGCCATGGGACACGCTGACAGAGGCGAGGCTGCTGATAAACCACAGGGTGGAACTTTCAGAGGGTAATCACTTGATGGACATCTATAACATTGCCTTTAAGGCAGTCATATTTATTTCAGATAATTCCATCTGTTTGCAGAATATCTCATGAACCATTGAACACATTTGAATGAAACTCTTGGTGCACACCTAAAACTGATTATCTTCAGAAGTCAGGACAGCCGACACAGGAGCTAAAACTCGGTCAGTGTCAGATCAGATATCAGCGTGTGAATGGGTGGATGACTGATTGTGTTGTGAAGTGCCTTGGGGGGTTGTAGAACCCTAAGAAGGCACTATACAAATACAGGCCATTTACCATTTAGATATTGAGACGACGTCTCGTTTAGAACAAGAGGAAGTCTTGCACAATGTGTTTTTCAAGATTTGACCCACACAACTGTAAGTCCATCATTTCTCAACTAAAGGTGCTCTTGGTTGTTGACATAAAAGGTTGCAGGTGACAGAGAACAGTGTGTCAAACCTCACCTGAGGACAGATGTTCCCTCTGAAGAGCAAATCCCTGTCCTGACATGGTGGAAGGTTACTTTTGGGTTAGGACCAAACCAAAGTGATGCATGATATTTTTTTGACACAAAGACAGGAACTGGCAGAACAGTTTGTGATTGGTGAAACTTTTATTTGATACGTGACAGTTTGAAAAACAGATTTCAGAGCTTTCTTGCATCGGACCCACCTTAGGTCTGGTCCAGTGTAATAACTACAACACCTAGACTCTTCAAACCTGGATTAAATTATTCTACATTAACAGCATAACCCATAAATTCCGGGTGGTAATTTGTGAAACCTTTAGTTCAAAGAAGGCCTCTTTCTTATTTTTTTTTTATTATGAGTTTGAATTATCATATTAGTAACATATTTTTCAGCTCTATAGGTTGATGTTTATAAACAGCACATGAATTTCAAGAGTTCTGATTGGTCACCCATGAAATAAAACATTTTATAANTTATCTGATAACGCTGTAGCAAACTTTAAAGCAGCTGTTCCATCTTTACTGTCTTCAGAATCTCAGTGTAACTTAGCAGAGGGCAACTATTTCATTTCTAGCCCTTCACAAATTGACGGTCTAGTTCATAGTGTTACTTCCTCTTTACGTGTGGCATTAGACAATGTTGCCCCTTTAAAAAAGAAGGTCATTAAGCACAGGAAGTTGGCTCCCTGGTTTAATTCTGAACTGCGTACTTTAAAACAAACCTCTAGAAAATTGGAGAGAACATGGCGCTCTACACACCGGGAAGAGTTCTACTTATCCTGGAAAAATAGTCTAGTGCTTTATAAAAATAAGCTTCGACAAGCTAGAACTGCATATTATTCGTCACTAATTGAGGAGAATAAGAATAATCCTAAATTTCTTTTCAGTACAGTTGCTAAACTTACACAGAATCATAGCTCTGAGCCAGCTATTCCCTTAGCCTTCAGCAGCAACGACTTTATGGAATTCTTCACTAATAAAATAGATTCTATTAGAAACAAAATCATCAGCATCCTCCCCAACACGACTTCTTCTTCCTCAGTAAGTGAGGCAGCATCTGAGGTAACTGTAGAACCTCATCTGTGTTTGAACTGTTTTGATGCAGTTGAGCTTTCAGAGTTATCAAAAATATTAGCTTCATCTAAACCTTCAACTTGTATTTTAGACCCAATCCCAACCAAATTATTTAAAGAAGCATTTCCTTTGGTTACTGCCCCCATTTTAGATATAATTAACCTATCCTTAGTAAATGGATACGTACCGCAGGAGTTTAAGGTTGCTGTAATTAAACCTCTACTTAAGAAACCATCTCTGGATCCAGATGACATAATGAATTATAGACCAATATCTAATCTCCCATTTTTATCTAAAGTCCTTGAGAAAATAGTGGCCAGTCGAGTATGTGAGCATCTAAACACTAATGATCTGTTTGAGGAATTTCAGTCAGGTTTTAGAGAGCATCACAGCACTGAAACCGCATTAGTGAAAGTTACAAATGATATTCTCACGGCCTCAGATAAGAATCTTGTGTCTGTTCTGGTCTTGTTGGACCTCAGTGCTGCTTTTGACACAGTCGATCACAATATTCTCTTAGAAAGGCTTGAACATGTTGTAGGGATCAAAGGAACAGCGCTAGGCTGGTTTAAATCTTATTTATCTGACAGATTTCAGTTTGTTCATGTACATGAGAAATCTTCTTCATTCTCTAGAGTTACTTGTGGAGTACCACAGGGTTCAGGACCAATTCTTTTCACTATATATATGCTTCCAATTGGTAAAATCATTAGACAACATGGGATAAACTTCCACTGTTATGCTGATGATACTCAGTTATATTTATCCATAAACCCTGATGAACCTAATCAGTTAGGTAGATTACAGGCTTGTCTTGAAGACATAAAATCTGGATGACTCTAAACTTTCTGCTGTTAAATCCAGACAAGACTGAAGTTATCATCTTTGGTCCAGAACCTCAGAAAAGAAAACTGCTTAGTCAATCACCTAATCTAAACGGTATTAAATTAGCCTCCGAGAACAAAGTAAAGAACCTCGGTGTTATCTTTGACCAGGACATGTCATTCAAATCCCACGTTAAACAGGTTTGTAGGATTTCCTTTTTCCACCTTTGGAATATTGCTAAGATTAGAAGCATCCTTTCCAGGAGTGATGCTGAAAAACTGGTTCATGCATTCATTACCTCAAGGTTGGATTACTGCAATTCATTACTATCAGGAGGTCCACAGAATGTAGTCAAAAGTCTTCAGCTGGTCCAAAATGCTGCAGCTAGAGTTCTGATGAGAATTAAAAAGAGAGACCACATCTCTCCTGTTTTAGCTTCCCTACATTGGCTGCCTGTTAAATTCNAAAACAACTCTCAGTTTCTGTTTCACAGGGTGGTAAACAGCTGTGTGTGGTATGTACCACACTCTGCCTGTCTCGTGCATCGACTCTTTGTCAGACAACTGGACTGCATAGCCCTTCAGAAGAAGGTTGTCCATGAACTCGACATATTCTTTATGAAAATGGCTGTCCTTGATGAGTCTCCGTTTCAAGTTCTTTGCTCGCTGCTCCGCAACTGCTCGATTATTTGGCATGTTGACTGTGTGGTTCTTCAAAGGCAAACCTATGACATAGTGGCCTTCGAACAGTTTAGTGGATGCCATGACTATATCCATGAACTGGTGGTCTTCTCTTGACATTTCTACTTCTTCGTGTTTTCCTCCTTCTGGGAAATCTATTCGAAACTGTTGAAGCCACAAATCCTCAAGGCTAACTGCTGAAATACGGTTTGCCATTGCTTTAACAGGTTTTCTGTTATCTGTGCCGTTGCAGCTTTCCCTCAAAGGCCCATTTATTGTCCACCCAAGCTTGGTTTTGACTGCATACGGTCCATTACCGATGCTGCTCACAACCTCCCATGGCTCCATGACTTTTGGTACATTTGCCCCAATCAGCAATCCAATGCCAGCGTCAATCTGCGGCAGCTTAATGTCTTTAAGGTAAGGCCACCTTTCAAGATCCTTCTGTTGTGGTATATTTTCTTTTCCCACAAGTATTGTCTTATGAGTGAAGGCATCTGGAAGTTCGAAGAACTCTTTTCCTGACAAACTACTGACTTCCAGACCAGATACCACATAGGTACTGACTGGTTTCTCTTCATTCATTGTTCTCAGCAGCATGTCAGTCTTTCGTCCAGTGATTTTCAAATCATTCATTAATCCCTCTGTACAAAATGTAGCTGAGCTGCCTGGGTCTAGAAAAGCATATGTCAGCATTACCACATTCCCCTTCTTTGATTTGACTTGGACTGGAACTATTGCCAGTGTACAAGCATCTTCCCCGGCCACAGTCAGCTCAGGAATCTCAGGCTCAGCACATACGAATGCACTTAAGACTGTCTGAACCCCGTTGAGGTCTTCTCTTCTTTCTGCACCTGAGTCACTTTTTATTATGTGCAGAATAGTAGGGTGTGTTGAAGTACAGATTTCACATCTCAGTTTGTTTTTACACACCTTACTCATGTGCCCGTGCCTTAGGCAGCTAAAAAAAAGTCCTTTGCTTCTTAAGAAGTCCACTTTATCTTTGTGTGGTTTGGTTTTAAGTTTATTACAAGCCTCAAGGAAATGTTCACTTTTACAGAAGAGACATGCGACTGTTGACATGGAGATATGGGCTGAATCTTCAGCTGGATCTGCAGCTTTCTTTTGTTTGTCCAAATGTACGGCACTTGTAGTGAATGTCTTTCTAACTACACATTTTTTCTGTTCTTTGTGTTCATTTTGCTTGATTGTAAAAGCTTTAGATGATGCACTATCCTTTATGTCACCAAAGACTGGATGGAGAGCGACTTTGGCTTGTTTGTTGACAAACTCCACCAAATCTTTAAACTTGACTTTTCCATCACTTTCGTCTTGTATGTTGCATGCTACGCTTCTCCATCTTTCACGCAGCTTGAATGGGAGCTTTGCTACAATAGTTTTTAGATTTGCAACATTATCCAACTCCTCCATGTAGCTCACCTCAGTCATAGTGTTGCAGCAGGCAGTCAAAAACAGCGAAAAAGCATGTAAAGCCTCTGCGTCCTCTGGCTTAATTAAAGTCCAGTTTAACGCTTTGTTCATGTAGGCTACAGCAATTTTATAATCATTACCATAATGCTCCCTCAGTAGCCCTTTAGCTCTTTGGTAACCGACTTCTGGCTTCATATGAAGGCAACTCTGTATTAGCTCCTTGGGTTGACCATCAGTAAACTGCTCCAAGTAGTAGAGTCGATCTTTAAAACTTTCAGTGCGGGATTCTACTCCATGTTCAAAAGCTCTTACAAATGAGTTGTACTGTAGGGGATCACCACTGAATGTTTGGATGTCTAACGGGGGGAGTGTCATCATTCTCTGTTGCTTCACCATTAGCTCAGTTATGTTATTTTGTTGCATCATAACTCTGCACAGAGTCTCCACTGTGTGATCCTTGGCCACAATAATATCGCCAGACTGCTGCGGCATTGTAGGCTCCATTTTCAATGGCTTGAATTCACCATTTCGAATGTTGGGATTTTCACTTTGGGAATGGAATGCATCCAGAATGTATCCAGACTCAATAGTCATTCTTCCATGTTCACTGACGTGTGATAAACGCTCATTCTCATACTTTTGAAAAACTCTGAGTTTAGCATCCGAGGCTGCAATAGCAGTTTGTAGATCCAACGCTTCTCTTTTTGCTTTCAACTCTGCTTCTTGACGTTCAATATCTTGTTTTTGCTTTAGAGCTGCAGCTTTTGCTAATAATGCAACTCTTTCCACCTCTGTTTTGAGACGTGCTGAGGAAGCAGTGGACACCTGGCTGCCATGACATGATGAACGCCGTTTGCTCCTGTAGCTCTTGGCAGCTGACACTAGTGATACACTGTCTGTAGGCTGTATGTCAGCATCACATTCTTTAGCTTGTTTAGCACGATCTTCAGCTGCTTTTATCCATGTTTCCACTTGTTGCATAAATCCACGAATATGCATTAACTTTGGCTCAAACCATGAGCTCTGATCCTTTTCCAGCTCTTCCTCACAGAGCAAACATTTCAAAGCATCATTTATCTTGCACAATTCTCCAAATGAGTCCTGATAATCCAGACGTAACTTTTGCTTAACTTTGTTCACGTTAGCATCTTCTTCCATTAACCTTTCCATCTCATTAGCTTGACTTGTTAGCTGGTCCAATTTAGCTTTCCTAGATTGAGTTAAACGATTAATCTTTTCTTCAACCGCCTTCTCTGTCATTTTGCGTTCTCTTTTTCCACAGGCTTGGTTGTCATAAACTTCTTCCATGATGCTACTTAGCTTAGCATAGCAAAGTTAGCTTGCTCTGCTTACCTTGCGTCTCCACTTTTTTTTTCCTCCACGCGGCTTCCTCCAGCAGTCTCGTTTCACCAGTTTTGCACCTTCCAATATTCCAATTCAACGTGGGAAGCGGGGTTTTTGGACTTTGTAAGGTTTACCTGTAAAACCACGTGAGTCTTGAGCTTCTGGCTGACGCGTGTTCCAAAAACAAATTCTGCCTTCCACAATGATAGTCTTTTTGTCTATTTATTGAACGTTTTCAAACAAAAAAAAACAACAAATAACTCAAATAGAATCCACAGTAGACAGAAAATTAACACGGTCCAAAAACCGTGAGCTCTCCTCCGTTCCTATTCTCCGCACCCTCTCCAGCCCCTGCTCGGCTCTCTTAAAGGTACAGGCATCCTTTTCCCTTTTTTTACTTTTTAGCAATCTCCTTGTTTTACAAATAAATTATACTTCAATAATATCTAAGATTGATCATTTTAAAGGTATTTATATCACAAGCTAATAGCAAAATAAACTATAATCACTAACTGCCATTAATGACAACAATGTGAACAATGTGCTAATTAGGGGTGGGTGCATTTCATCGATGTGGCGATGCATCGCAAAGCTTCACGTGAGGATTCAGAATCGATTAATGAACGCCGATGCTTAAAAAATAAATAACGTGAAAGCTTTGTTGCAAAGCCGGTACTAAAAAAAAACACGTCACCGGAGCCTTAACATGTCAAGTATTTGTTTTTGTGTAAGGAAGATGCTTTTTACTGGCGCACAATGTGGTAATCTAGGTGCTGTGGAGGAAAATAGAGGAACCAGCAGAAACGGTCCAAAGTTTGGGATCAAACGTGCAGCTACGGGCAGATTGGCTAATGCTAACTAAGCTAGCGGATAGCAGACTCGCGCCGTGGGTTCCAAAGAACACGATGATCTTGGAACTAAGAATGACTAAACTCTACAAGCGGAAGAAAAGTCGCCACTATCCTGTTTATTCGTAGCTGTCTGCAGCGCTATGGAGCAGAGTGTCGGATATAATATTTTTTACCTGTTGTACCTTTAATTTTAGAACTTAGAATCCAGGGNTGACCACTTTCCACACTCTGCTACTCTCTTCTACCACCACTCTATAATTGCATTATTTCCTGTTATTTCAGCTGTTAACTTTATTTTCTCTCTAAGTGTTTTTCTCCCCAGAAGAAGCTACACTGGCATTCTGCTGAGCTGTGGTGGCCTCATGGAGGGGGCCATCGGCTGGCACACTGCTGCCAACCACCTAACATTCTCCCTCTCCTGATATTACATCTTACTTTCTTTAACATAGAATGTGCTACTATTAGTTCACCTATTGAATTAATTATAGATTCACTCAGATAAAGACAATAAAGTTTCTCTTACTCTTACTAAATAGAACTTCTACTAAGAAATCACAGTGTAGCCATAGAAACACTACTTGATATATGTGGTGTATGTGTGTGTGTGTGTGTGTGTGTGTGTGTGTGTGGGTGTGGGTGCGGGGTGTGCCTGTGCCTGCTCTGTCTTCTCAACCCCCAGTGAGCCGTAGCGGATGGCTGCTCATACTGAGCCAGAATCCTCTGGAGGTTTCTTCCTGTTAAAAGGGAGTTTTCCTTCCCACTGTCGCTAAATGCTTGCTTAGTATGAGGATTGTACCAACACAATGACACTAGTCAGTGTCTTGATGCAATCTGCTGGGTCCCTTATATAGGAAACTTTTTTACTGATTGGCTTATGAACTGAACTGTATTGAAATGTTTACTTTGTGAAATGCCTTGAGACGACTCTTGTCGTGATTTGGCGCTATATAAATAAACTGAATGGAATTGAATTGAATAGTGGTAATGGATGATGTACTAGTTTTTGGAGCATCAAAAGAGGAACACGACAAACGTCTGAGCAGAGTCCTAAAAACAATCAAGGCAAGCGGACTTAAACTAAACAAGCAGAAGTGCTATTTTGCTAAGCCAGAAATACGATATTTCGGACACATCATCAGTGCTGAGGGATTGAGACCAGACCCAGACAAAGTCAGGGCCATAACCGACATGCCGAGCCCTACAAATGTGGAAGAGCTTCGCCAGGCTCTGGGCCTCATTAATTATGTGGGCCGGTTTCTTCCAGGTCTCTCATCCAAGCTACAAGCGATCACTGAACTGCTCAAAAAGGACAACAAGTGGACTTGGGACCATGCACAAGAACAAGCTTTCAGAGATGTAAAGGGCATGCTTGTGTCAGCACCTGCACTTGTGTATTACGACCCAAATCGTGAGACGGTCATCAGTGCAGATGCCAGCAGTTATGGCTTAAGAGCAACATTACTGCAGGTTCATGAAGATAAGCTAAAGCCAGTAGCTTTCTGTTCCCGCACACTAACAGACTCAGAGAAGAGATACTCACAAATCGAAAAAGAGTGTTTAGCTGGAGTGTGGGCCTGTGAGAGATTTGCACGTTATGTTCAAGGTATGGACAGTTTTAAGCTGCAAACAGATCACAAACCATTAGTCCCTTTGATAAACACATACGACTTAGATAAAGCTCCACCCAGAGTCCAAAGACTGCTAATGCGTCTTCTGAGGTTTCAGGTGGTGGCAGAGCACGTGCCTGGTAAACAACTGGTCATCGCGGATGCCCTTTCCAGGAACCCGCTGGGTGACACTGATGATAGCAGCACCGACAAAGAGGTACAAGTTTATCTACAGTCTGTTCTGTCAAATGCACCTGCGTCGCCACAGAAGTTGAGACAAATCAGAACAGCAACACAACAGGATGGGGAGTTAACAAGAGTCATCAGCTTCATACACGAAGGTTGGCCACCAAAACACTCACTACATCCTGCGCTGCATAGCTACTATCCAGCACGAGCACAACTCTCAGAGGCTGATGGACTAGTATTGTATCAGGACAGACTAGTCATCCCTGCAGCTCTGAGGCCCGACATTTTGAAACGTATCCACGAAGGACATCAAGGGCTAACAAAGTGCCGAGCCAGAGCAAGGACGTCGGTGTGGTGGCCCCACATCAGCAAAGATATTACGCAGATTGTTAGTACATGCGAGTTCTGCATTCAAAACAAGCCTTCACAAAGACATGAGCCTCTCCTCACTTCACCCCTACCAGACGGACCCTGGCAGCGGATCGCAGCGGACCTATGTGAGTTTGCAAAGCAATATTATCTGATCGTGACTGACTACTATTCCAGAGACATTGAAATTGGCCACCTGCCAAGCACTACAAGCAGACAGGTCNGGAAGTGCATCGTGATCAAGATCCAGTGTTTTCATTTCTTTTGCCAATTCAGGTTTAGGGATGGAGTCCAGAACTTTGCGGCTGTTGCTCACCCATTTGTGGAGATGAAAACCTCCGTATGTACAGATTTTCACTAGTTCTTGGCACATCAGTATAGCTTCCTCCTCTGTCGCAACAGACTTGAGGCAATCGTCCACATAAAAATTCTGTAGGACTGTTTGTATGACCTCAGATCCAAACTTTTGACTCTGATCCTCAGCACACCTCCTCAGGGCGAAACTCACACAACTGGGTGAGGAAGTGGCTCCAAACAGATGCACGGCCATTTTATGTTCTGCCAGAGGTTCACTGCAATCCCCACCTGGCCACCAAAGGAACCTCAATAAGTCGGAGTCGTTTTCTGGAACTTTAACTTGGTGAAACATCGCTTCCACGTCGGCCATGATTGCAATGGGTTCTTGTCTGAATCTCAAAATAACAGCTGTGTGTGGTATGTACCACACTCTGCCTGTCTCGTGCATCGACTCTTTGTCAGACAACTGGACTGCATAGCCCTTCAGAAGAAGGTCGTCCATGAACTCGACATATTCTTTATGAAAATGGCTGTCCTTGATGAGCCTCCGTTTCAAGTTCTTTGCTCGCTGCTCTGCAACTGCTCGATTATTTGGCATGTTGACTGTGTGGTTCTTCAAAGGCAAACCTATGACATAGTGGCCTTCGAACAGTTTAGTGGATGCCATGACCATATCCATGAACTGGTGGTCTTCTCTTGACATTTCTACTTCTTTGTGTTTTTCTCCTTCTGGGAAATCTATTCGAAACTGTTGAAGCCACAAATCCTCAAGGCTAACTGCTGAAATACGGTTTGCCATTGCTTTAACAGGTTTTCTGTTATCTGTGCCGTTGCAGCTTTCCCTCAAAGGCCCATTTATTGTCCACCCAAGCTTGGTTTTGACTGCATACGGTCCATTACCGATGCTGCTCACAACCTCCCATGGCTCCATGACTTTTGGTACATTTGCCCCAATCAGCAATCCAATGCCAGCGTCAATCTGCGGCAGCTTAATGTCTTTAAGGTAAGGCCACCTTTCAAGATCCTTCTGTTGTGGTATATTTTCTTTTCCCACAAGTATTGTCTTATGAGTGAAGGCATCTGGAAGTTCGAAGAACTCTTTTCCTGACAAACTACTGACTTCCAGACCAGATACCACATAGGTACTGACTGGTTTCTCTTCATTCATTGTTCTCAGCAGCATGTCAGTCTTTCGTCCAGTGATTTTCAAATCATTCATTAATCCCTCTGTACAAAATGTAGCTGAGCTGCCTGGGTCTAGAAAAGCATATGTCAGCATTACCACATTCCCCTTCTTTGATTTGACTTGGACTGGAACTATTGCCAGTGTACAAGCATCTTCCCCGGCCACAGTCAGCTCAGGAATCTCAGGCTCAGCACATACGAATGCACTTAAGACTGTCTGAACCCCGTTGAGGTCTTCTCTTCTTTCTGCACCTGAGTCACTTTTTATTATGTGCAGAATAGTAGGGTGTGTTGAAGTACAGATTTCACATCTCAGTTTGTTTTTACACACCTTACTCATGTGCCCGTGCCTTAGGCAGCTAAAAAAAAGTCCTTTGCTTCTTAAGAAGTCCACTTTATCTTTGTGTGGTTTGGTTTTAAGTTTATTACAAGCCTCAAGGAAATGTTCACTTTTACAGAAGAGACATGCGACTGTTGACATGGAGATATGGGCTGAATCTTCAGCTGGATCTGCAGCTTTCTTTTGTTTGTCCAAATGTACGGCACTTGTAGTGAATGTCTTTCTAACTACACATTTTTTCTGTTCTTTGTGTTCATTTTGCTTGATTGTAAAAGCTTTAGATGATGCACTATCCTTTATGTCACCAAAGACTGGATGGAGAGCGACTTTGGCTTGTTTGTTGACAAACTCCACCAAATCTTTAAACTTGACTTTTCCATCACTTTCGTCTTGTATGTTGCATGCTACGCTTCTCCATCTTTCACGCAGCTTGAATGGGAGCTTTGCTACAATAGTTTTTAGATTTGCAACATTATCCAACTCCTCCATGTAGCTCACCTCAGTCATAGTGTTGCAGCAGGCAGTCAAAAACAGCGAAAAAGCATGTAAAGCCTCTGCGTCCTCTGGCTTAATTAAAGTCCAGTTTAACGCTTTGTTCATGTAGGCTACAGCAATTTTATAATCATTACCATAATGCTCCCTCAGTAGCCCTTTAGCTCTTTGGTAACCGACTTCTGGCTTCATATGAAGGCAACTCTGTATTAGCTCCTTGGGTTGACCATCAGTAAACTGCTCCAAGTAGTAGAGTCGATCTTTAAAACTTTCAGTGCGGGATTCTACTCCATGTTCAAAAGCTCTTACAAATGAGTTGTACTGTAGGGGATCACCACTGAATGTTTGGATGTCTAACGGGGGGAGTGTCATCATTCTCTGTTGCTTCACCATTAGCTCAGTTATGTTATTTTGTTGCATCATAACTCTGCACAGAGTCTCCACTGTGTGATCCTTGGCCACAATAATATCGCCAGACTGCTGCGGCATTGTAGGCTCAATTTTCAATGGCTTGAATTCACCATTTCGAATGTTGGGATTTTCACTTTGGGAATGGAATGCATCCAGAATGTATCCAGACTCAATAGTCATTCTTCCATGTTCACTGACGTGTGATAAACGCTCATTCTCATACTTTTGAAAAACTCTGAGTTTAGCATCCGAGGCTGCAATAGCAGTTTGTAGATCCAACCAGGGTCCGAAATTAACGGTTGCCACTCGCCAAATGCGAGTAAATTGCTCCACTTGGCGAGTGAAATTTGGAGCGCCACTCGCCACATGGCGAGTAAATGTTTGCATCAAATTAGTTATGTTTATCAGTCCTCTTCGATGGATTTCTTTGACACTCCTCTCTTGCCCGCATGTGACGTACACGCGTACGTGAAACGTGAGCGCCGCACCATACGTCATTTCCGCCTATCCCATTCTCTGTTTTATCAAAGTAGCAGTTAGCTTAATGTTAAAACTAGCGGCAAAATGTGGCGGTTTTTAACTGGAGTCAGCCAGCCTCCAAAAAGAAAACTCGTGGAATTGGAAGAAAAACCACCAGGACCAGTGGCCAGAAGATTTAATGAAAAGTGGCGAACTGGAGATGGCGGTGTCGTAAGACACTGGCTACATTATGAAGCAGAATCTGCGCAAATGAACTGCACCGTTTGTCGCCAGTACGCTAGAGAGAAGAATCGGAACAACTCATTTGTCATAGGAAATAAGACGATGAAGCTTGAGACTATTCAAGAACATGAAAACAGCAAATGCCATATTGCCTGCACATCCATGTCCGGGGCTCAATCTGAGTCTCTACTCGTGACGCCCACAGTGTCGGCGCTAATGGCCATGTCAGAGCAAACAAGCTCAAAAATGAAAATGCTGTTTCGCACCGTACATGCTATTGGGAAGAAGGCAAGGCCATTTTCTGATTTTGCGTGGATGTGCGAGTAAGTAACACTTTGCTTCTTTGAAATGACCATGCTCTTAAATGCAGATGTGAAATATGGCTAATTCTAATACAAAATGTTATAACAAAAAAGGCAAGTTATATTTATTAATATTGTATATTTACAATATGCAATTGTACAAATATAATTCTTTTTTTAATAAATTCTATTTTTATTCTTTGCAGTCTGGATGAACAAAAGGGAATTACTTTGGGATCAACATACAGAAATGAAAAGCAGGCCAAAGTGTTTATGCACTATATAGCAGAGGTAGAAAGAAACAACATCAGAGAAAATCTTAAAAACACAAAATTTCTCTCTATAACCACTGATGGCTCCACAGACAGTTCTGTGAAAGAAGAGGAGTTGGTGTATGTTAGATTTAGTCACGAAGGCAAAATTGAGTCAACATTTGTTGGTATCAAGTCAGTGGAGAAGGCAGACACATCACACATTAGCAAAGCCATTAGTGATATCATGGATGAAGTGAGTGATGACTGGGGAAGCAAACTGGTCGCTATGGGAACAGATGGGGCTGCAGTAATGACTGGAGCCAAAAATGGAGTCGTCAGCAAGTTGAAGGGTGACCGGGCCTACATCATTGGCATCCACTGCATAGCACATCGCCTCGAATTGAGCTTTTCTGATGCTATGCGCTCCAATGTGATGTTTCAGAAAGTGGAAGACTTGCTTTCTGGGCTATACACCTTCTATCACACCAGTCCACTCAACAGGGCGAACCTAATTAACAGCTTTCAGGCTCTTGGCCAAAAGCCATTGGTGCCCACCAGAATAGGTGGGACCCGCTGGGTAGAACACCTGCTGTGTGCCCTGGACCACTTCCTGCGAGGATACCGGGGCCTTGTACAGCACCTGGAGCAGGTATTGGCTAAGTAATAATAATGTGTGATGACCTATAAGTAAAATTAGTTAGAAATAATTAACATGTACCAAAATCAATAGAGAGCAGTTGTTTATTCATGTGTTTGTTCTTTAAATTAATTTTAGATTCAGTCTCCTGATGCTCAAAATATCAGGGGAGTCCAGCAGGCCAAGGCCAGAAAATACTACTCTACCATTAGGGAAGCTGTTATTGTCCAGTTTTGTGGCTTCCTGCATGATACCCTCACCCATCTGAGCAGCCTGTCCACCTGTCTGCAGAGATCTGTCATCACTATAGCAGAGGCCCATGGTGCCTTGTGTTCAACACAAGCAGTACTGGATAAATACAAAACCAGGTATGTTTATTAAAGTACTTTTATAATTTTTTTTTTCTTTTAAATGTAACCAAGTGGTTAGTGTCGTCCTCGGTGAGGGTCGTGTCTCCGGGGGTTAGTGAACGCATCATCACACCGTGTGGTCGTTTCGGCGTGATTACGTTTGTTGTAGGATGTGTGTGTGGGTGTGTGGATGTCAGATGTGATTGAGCCGGGTTGGTGGATGGACGTGTGTGAGCTGACGGAGGGCTAAGCCAATACGTTTTTGGATGGATTGGTGCCCAGTGTGAGCTCAAGGAAATTGTGAGTATCGGTTATGGTTATGTTGTTTGAGGAGTGTGCGCACAGGAGAACTAACGTAGTTTGTTTTTATTACAGCTGTGCCTCTGCTGCTCAATTATTTCTCATAAGCACCTGTTTAGTAAATTGTTCTGTCCCGCTGCGTTTGGGGTGTAGTGGGTTACGTGAGAGCCGAACCTACTCCGTTTGACCAAGCTAACGGATGTAACTAGCGGCGTTAGCTAATTCCCCCCCCCCCCCCCTCCGGGTCAGCTTTTAAGGGTATTTGAGGGGGTTTTGGTTTTGTTGTGTTTTGTTATTTCTGATTAGCCTTCGTTAGTAATGTTGGTTTATTCGGGAAGGGGGATATTTTAAAGTAGCCATTACACAGGGCTCATTGACCGGTAACATGTTGGCTAAAGTGCGGGGGCGGAGGTCCGTGGTTATTCCTGCAGGCTCGACGAAGGTGGTAGCTACCACCTGTTCAGCCTTAGCTGGCTCTACTGGGGCTACATTATGTGAGCCTTTGGGGTATGGGTTTAGTTTACCATCTGGGTTAGTGGTGTTGCCTGCTCTGGTGGCCATGGAGAGAGGGACTGCGTATGTACCAGTAACAAACGTAGGGACAGTCTCTGGGATTTTAAAGGCTCGTGGGCCGCTGGCCATAGTGTCCCCGGTGGAAGTTGTTAGTCTACCGCCGGGAGTACAGGAGGTTCTTAGCGAGCGGGAGACCGTTGTGGCCACGGTGCGGTCACATACAGCAGTCACAGGTTCGGTTCGGGAGAAGATTCTGGGTCTCGACCTCTCCATGCTTACTGGGGTTGAGCAGGTGCAGGCGACGGTGCTGCTGATGAAATATATGTCTGTGTTTTCCTCATTTGAAGGTGACCTAGGGTGCACCCAGCTTATTTCTCATGACATCCCTTTGGTGGATGAGGTGCCGGTGCGTCAGCGCTATAGGCGTATTCCCCCGTCGAAGTACGAGGCAGTCAAGGCTCACATTAATAAACTGTTAGAGGCTCAGGTTATCAGAGAAAGCAGCAGCCCCTATGCCTCCCCCATTGTAATTATGCGAAAAAAAGATGGAGACCTGCGGCTGTGTGTGGACTACAGGCAACTCAACAAAAAGACCAGAAAGGATGCATTCCCTTTGCCTCGCATTGAGGAAGCGTTGGACTCGTTGTCAGGAGCACAGTGGTTTACGACCATGGACTTGGCCTGTGGCTATCATCAGGTCCCGGTCACCGAGAGTGATAAACCAAAGACGGCTTTTTGCACGCCCTTCGGGCTGTTTGAGTTCAACCGGATGCCCTTTGGGCTGTGTAATGCCCCTGGGACATTTCAGAGGCTCATGAGCAGGATGCTGGGCGCCCAGGATGGCCATTCATTACTGCTGTATTTGGATGATGTGATTGTCTTTTCATCCACAGTCGAAGAACACCTGGCACGGTTGGAGGACGTGCTAGCCCGACTGCAACAAGAGGGGCTTAAGGTGAAGCTGGAAAAGTGTGAGTTCTGTCAGCGGGAGGTGACATATCTGGGCCACCGTATTTCGACGGGAGGAGTTTCTACAGATCCAGCCAAAGTCTCCGCGGTGGCGAACTGGCCTCCCCCAAAGACTGTCACAGAGTTGCGTTCTTTTCTTGGCTTTGCCAGTTATTATCGACGGTTCGTGGAGGGATTCTCACGGATGGCGGCCCCACTGCATCGGCTGGTGGCAGAGCTGACGAACTCCACAAACAGGAAAGGCAGAGGGGTTTGCCTGAGTCCGGCCTGGACAGAGGACTGTGAAAGGAGCTTTCGGGAGCTGAAGGCTCGTCTGGTGAGTGCGCTGGCCTTAGCCTTTGCTGATTTCTCCCTCCCTTTTATCCTAGAGGTGGATGCCAGCCACCATGGACTGGGGGCCGTGTTGTCCCAGGAGCAGGAGGGGCGAGTGAGGCCCGTGGCCTACGGGAGTCGGAGTCTGCTACCTGCGGAGCGGAACTATAGCTCCATGAAATTGGAGATGGTTGCCTTGAAATGGGCTATGGTGGATAAGTTCAAGGACTATCTGTGGGGCAACCATTGTACCGTGTGGACTGACAACAATCCCTTGTGCTATCTGGAGACGGCAAAGCTGGGGGCAACGGAACAGCGCTGGGTTGCTGAACTGTCGGCTTTTAATTTTTGTGTGAGGTATCGGCCTGGACGGATGAACCTCAATGCGGACGCTCTCTCTAGGCAGTGCCAGTCATCGGGGGGTGGTGAGGATAACATTTTGTCTTGCTTACCTGGGCCTTCTCTGCCTGTGTCTGTTGCAGCTGCAGACGACGGGCGCCTTCAGTCAGTGGCTGTCCAGTCCATGATTTCGGTGCTCCCCTCCCGAACCCCAGCCGATCTACAGAAGTTGCAGGAGACTGATCCAGCCATCAGCGTCTTCCTGTCTTTTTGGAATAGGCAGAGGGTACCAAGTTGCACTGAGTGGGAGGACCTGCTGCCTCGAGTACGAGGTCTGGTGAGGCAGTGGGACCGGATTGTCCAGCAGGAGGGGTTGTTGTTTCGTCGGGTGGAGAGGCCTGATGGAGGGGAGGAAGTTCTTCAGTTACTTCTACCCAAGTGTCTGCAAGAAGAAGTGCTGCTGGAGCTGCACAACCGCCACTGCCATCAGGGGGTGCAACGCACTATGGAGGTAGTGAGACAGCGCTGCTATTGGTTGGGCATGGATCGGGATATAAAGGACTGGTGCAGGGGCTGTGAACGTTGTGCGGTCGCTAAGGACACCCAACATCGGATCCGGGCTCCTATGGGTCACCTTTTGGCTTCTAGACCTAACCAAGTGGTGGCTATTGACTTCACTCTGTTGGAGCAAGCGGGGGATGGAAGGGAGCTTGTGTTGATAATGACTGATGTCTTTTCTAAATTCACGCAGGCAGTTCCAACCCACGACCAGAAGGCAGCGACAGTGGCTGAGATACTG
Source organism: Aphyosemion australe (assembly GCA_006937985.1). Classification (NCBI taxonomy): domain Eukaryota; kingdom Metazoa; phylum Chordata; class Actinopteri; order Cyprinodontiformes; family Nothobranchiidae; genus Aphyosemion; species Aphyosemion australe. The sequence goes on from SSNS01000347.1 coordinate 593,960, forward strand.
GTTCGAGACTGGTTCTACCGATTTGGGGTGCCGGAGCGTATTCATTCGGACCAGGGCCGCAGCTTCGAGAGTGCTCTGATCCATCAGTTGTGTGTGTTATATGGTGAGTTGCACCACTCCGTACAGGCCACAGGGAAATGGACAGTGTGAGCGGTTCAACCGAACCCTGCATAACCTGCTGCGCACCCTTCCGTCGGAGGAGAAACATCATTGGCCGAGCCACCTACCTCAATTAGTTTTTAATTATAATGTCACCCCTCACCAGTCCACTGGGGAAGCACCCCATTTGCTGATGTTCTGACAGGAGCCCCGGCTGCCAGTGGATTTCCTTCTGGGCACCGTCACACAGACAGGGGCCAGGCGAGTATGTGATTGGGTGGAAGAACACCGGAGGCGGTTGAAGGTTGCTGTGGAGGTGGCCCGTAGCCGGCTGGAGAGCTCTGCCAAGAGGAGAAAAGTGCGGCATGATGAGCAGCCTTTGTGTGAGCCACTGAAAGAAGGGCAAAGGGTTTATCTTCGGGACAGAGGGTTGGGCCGCCGAAAGATCCAGGATGTCTGGAACACTACTGTCTATAGAGTGGTGAGAGCTCCGGCCCCGGGCGGGACGGTCTATGGGGTGGCCCCTGTGGACGGCCCGGGGCATGTAAGGCAAGTCCATCGTACTGCTTTAAAGCCTGCTCTCCCATGTGCTGAACCTTTGTTAATGGAGTTGCAGGAATCGTCAGCAGAGGATGAGCTGAGTGAGGATGAGGGGTCGGACGTCTGGATGGTGGTTGGTCGGCCAGCCGAAGAGGAGCCCTGTGTGCCTGGTTTGTCTCCTCCTCTTCTGCCGGTGGAGACTGTGGTGCCGAGTAGCCCAGCAGTGGTACCCCGAAGGACTGCCCGGACAACTGCTGGGAAGCATTCAAACCCTTATCATTTACCCGTCTCTGCCTGGGGACAGGGTGTGGGGGCTGCTGCGTCTCGGGTGCCTGGGTGTTCTTAGCTGTGGTTCTCTTTGGAATCGCTGGGTCAACGATTTATTTGAGGGGGGTGTATGTAACCAGGTGGTTAGTGTCGTCCTCGGTGAGGGTCGTGTCTCCGGGGGTTAGTGAACGCATCATCACACCGGGTGGTCGTTTCGGCGTGATTACGTTTGTTGTAGGATGTGTGTGTGGGTGTGTGGATGTCAGATGTGATTGAGCCGGGTTGGTGGATGGACGTGTGTGAGCTGACGGAGGGCTAAGCCAATACGTTTTTGGATGGATTGGTGCCCAGTGTGAGCTCACGGAAATTGTGAGTATTGGTTATGGTTATGTTGTTTGAGGAGTGTGCGCACAGGAGAACTAACGTAGTTTGTTTTTATTACAGCTGTGCCTCTGCTGCTCAATTATTTCTCATAAGCACCTGTTTAGTAAATTGTTCTGTCCCTCTGCGTTGGGGGTGTAGTGGGTTACGTGAGAGCCGAACCTACTCCGTTTGACCGAGCTAACGGATGTAACTAGCGGCGTTAGCTAATCCCCCCCCGGGTCAGCTTTTAAGGGTATTTGAGGGGGATTTGGTTTTGTTGTGTTTTGTTATTTCTGATTATCCTTCGTTAGTAATGTTGGTTTATTCGGGAAGGGGGATATTTTAAAGTAAATGTGAGTTATAAAACCTGTAATAAAGATCCTATATTTATTGAACTTCTGTCTCAGTTCTCCCGGTGCTTCCAGCCCCAGTAACTGGTAACTGAGGGTGGGGGCGGGCTCTTAGCCTTACCCACCGTTGCCACATAAAGTTGATACTAGAGAAGGTGAAGAAAGTGTGTTGCTGTTATTTATCAGACAGGGACCCATGATGAAAGCCACAGTTGCAGAGTGCTATGAGGGAATAACACTTACAAGAGCAGGTGATAACAGGGCCCTCATCAGCTCACAGAAAGAAGTGATCGACAGGTTAGTTGAGAAAATGAATCGCAGGTTCCAGGATGCCAGTGTAGGGATTCTGCATGCCACCAAGCTAGTCAGCTTCACCAACTGGCCACAGTCAGGGGTTGAAGAAGCAGGTTGGTTTATTAGAGCTGTCCAGTCAGGTTGTGAATAAAAATTGCATGCTTATTTATTTTTATGCCTTGTGTTTATACAACTGTTCTAGAGTTTGGTGACGCAGAAGTGGAAACACTTGTGGACCACTTCAAGCCTGTCCTAGAGACCTCTGGCGTCCACGTTGAAAGGATTCCTGACCAGTGGACTGCCCTCAAGTCGCTGATGTATCAAGAGCCTGGGTCCCTGCCGAAGATGTCATGGATCGCAGTAAACAGACGCTTTCAGCATTCCTGCCCTGATTTGCTGGCATTGTTGGATCTGGTCCTGTCCCTCCCTCCCTCAACTGCTGAGTGTGAAAGAGGTTTTAGCACTATGAAGCAAGTTAAAACTGACTGGAGGGCCAACATAAGCCCTGACACACTTTCAGATATTCTCATGGTGCAGCTGTGTTCTCCATAGATCAAGGACTATGACCCAAACGAGGCTGTAATGCTGTGGCACAAAGACTGTGTCAGAAGCAGGAGGCCAGATTTCATGGACACAGAAAACAAGTCTGACTAGATTTCAGTGAAAGAATTCGTTAATAGCATTTCCAAAAATAAAAAAAAATCAGAAATGACTAACAACGGGGGAGGCAGGGGACATTGAGTCCGAATGGGCCATGTTTCGTGACTTCATTGTCGAGGCGGCTGACCGCAGCTGTGGCCGCAGGGTGGTCGGTGCCTGTCATGGCGGCAACCCCCGAACCCGCTGGTGGACACCAGTGGTTAGGGATGCTGTCAAGCTGAAGAAAGAGTCCTATCAGGTCTTTTTGGCCTGTGGGACTCCGGAGGCAGCTGATAGGTACCGGCAGTCCAAGCGGAATGCGGCTCGGGTGGTCGCGGAGGCAAAAACCCGGGCTTGGGAGGAGTTTGGTGAGACCATGGAACAAGACTTCCGTACGGCTTCGAGGAGATTCTGGTCCACCATCCGGCGCCTCAGGAGGGGAAAGCAGTGCACTACCAACACTGTTTACAGTGGGGAGGGTGTGCTGCTGACCTCGACTCGGGACATTGTGAATCGGTGGGCCGAGTACTTCGAAGACCTCCTCAATCCCACCGGCACGTCTTCCAGTGTGGAAGCAGAGTCTGGGGACTTTGGGTTGGGCTCTCCAATCTCTGGAGCCGAGGTCACTGAGGTGGTCAAAAAACTCCTCAGTGGAAAGGCTCCGGGGGTGGATGAGATCCGCCCGGATTTCGTTAAGGCCCTGGATGTTAAATCTTTGATGTGCTCAGGTAAGTCGTCGTCCCACCCGATCTTCAGTCTGCACAAATCTTGCAGGATAGTCTTTGCTGGCAATATCACGGGTGCTAGTATGCCCAATGGGTCATAAACAGAACCAACAACCGAGAGAAGTCCCTCCTTGTCAATGGATGTTCTCTGATGGTGATTTTGTACTGAAAGGTGTCAGACTCTACACACCAGTTAAGGCCCAGAGCTCTCTCCACGGGAAGTGCATCGTGATCAAGATCCAGTGTTTTCATTTCTTTTGCCAATTCAGGTTTAGGGATGGAGTCCAGAACTTTGCGGCTGTTGCTCACCCATTTGTGGAGATGAAAACCTCCGTATGCACAGATTTTCACTAGTTCTTGGCACATCATTATAGCTTCCTCCTCTGTCGCAATAGACTTGAGGCAATCGTCCACATAAAAATTCTGTAGGACTGTTTGTATGACCTCAGATCCAAACTGTTGACTCTGATCCTCAGCACACCTCCTCAGGGCGAAACTCACACAACTGGGTGAGGAAGTGGCTCCAAACAGATGCACGGTCATTTTATGTTCTGCCAGAGGTTGACTGCAATCCCCACCTGGCCACCAAAGGAACCTCAATAAGTCGGAGTCGTTTTCTGGAACTTTAACTTGGTGAAACATCGCTTCAACGTCGGCCATGATTGCAATGGGTTCTTGTCTGAATCTCAAAATAACACCAAGAAGACTGCTGGTCAAATCAGGACCTTGAAGGAGCTGTTCATTTAATGATGTTCCCTGGTAAGAAGCTCCACAGTCGAAAACAACTCTCAGTTTCTGTTTCACAGGGTGGTAAACAGCTGTGTGTGGTATGTACCACACTCTGCCTGTCTCGTGCATCAACTCTTTGTCAGACAACTGGACTGCATAGCCCTTCAGAAGAAGGTCGTCCATGAACTCGACATATTCTTTATGAAAATGGCTGTCCTTGATGAGCCTCCGTTTCAAGTTCTTTGCTCGCTGCTCCGCAACTGCTCGATTATTTGGCATGTTGACTGTGTGGTTCTTCAAAGGCAAACCTATGACATAGTGGCCTTCGAACAGTTTAGTGGATGCCATGACCATATCCATGAACTGGTGGTCTTCTCTTGACATTTCTACTTCTTTGTGTTTTCCTCCTTCTGGGAAATCTATTCGAAACTGTTGATGCCACAAATCCTCAAGGCTAACTGCTGAAATACGGTTGTGCCGTTGCAGCTTTCCCTCAAAGGCCCATTTATTGTCCACCCAAGCTTGGTTTTGACTGCATACGGTCCATTACCGATGCTGCTCACGACCTCCCATGGCTCCATGACTTTTGGTACATTTGCCCCAATCAGCAATCCAATGCCAGCGTCAATCTGCGGCAGCTTAATGTCTTTAAGGTAAGGCCACCTTTCAAGATCCTTCTGTTGTGGTATATTTTCTTTTCCCGCAAGTATTGTCTTATGAGTGAAGGCATCTGGAAGTTCGAAGAACTCTTTTCCTGACAAACTACTTCCAGACCAGATACCAAACTACTTCCAGACCAGATACCACATAGGTACTGACTGGTTTTTCTTCATTCATTGTTCTCAGCAGCATGTCAGTCTTTCGTCCAGTGATTTTCAAATCATTCATTAATCCCTCTGTACAAAATGTAGCTGAGCTGCCTGGGTCTAGAAAAGCATATGTCAGCATTACCACATTCCCCTTCTTTGATTTGACTTGGACTGGAACTATTGCCAGTGTACAAGCATCTTCCCCGGCCCCAGTCAGCTCAGGAAACTCAGGCTCAGCACATACGAATGCACTTAAGACTGTCTGAACCCCGTTGAGGTCTTCTCTTCTTTCTGCACCTGAGTCACTTTTTATTATGTGCAGAATAGTAGGGTGTGTTGAAGTACAGATTTCACATCTCAGTTTGTTTTTACACACCTTACTCATGTGCCCGTGCCTTAGGCAGCTAAAACAAAGTCCTTTGCTTCTTAAGAAGTCCACTTTATCTTTGTGTGGAAGGAAAATAGAGGAACCAGCAGAAACGGTCCAAAGTTTGGGATCAAACGCGCAGCTACGGGCAGATTGGCTAATGCTAACTAAGCTAGCGGATAGCAGACTCACGCCGTGGGTTCCAAAGAACACGATGCTCTTGGAACTAAGAATGACTAAACTCTACAAGCGGAAGAAAAGTCGCCACTATCCTGTTTATTCGTAGCTGTCTGCAGCGCTATGGAGCAGAGCCACAGCAGCTACCGGTGTCGGTACCAGATCTGCTCGGGTGCAAGATCGGCTCGGGGTCCTGCGCCTGCCGATGACGTCACACTAGATGATTGGCTGAACGTAAGACCTACAGAAGTTACGATACCACGTTCATAAAAGTTACGGTAGCACGTTGACAATGAAGATTTTGATTGGTTTGAACAAAACTGCTGTTGTAGTCCTTGTGGTTGTAGTCCTGTAGTCCAAAAACAAACACTTTTCGGGGAAAATATGTTTGTTTTGCCAAAGGAAACGTAAAATAAAAGCAAAAATATCAATTGATAAACAGATCCTCAGCAGCTCTTGATTTTGATGAAAAGGGGCAAAATAAAAATAAAATAACTTCATTGAAGAAATAGCAAGCAACACTTTGAATGAATGAATGGATTTAAGAACTAACAAAATATACAGAAATGGCTGCTAATTCTGTAAATACATTTACAATTTTTCCACATATAAAAACTGTTGTGCTTTTTGGAAGTCTGCTATTGGTTTTATGTAGTTTCACATTTTTTTTTACAAAACTACGACAATATGGTGTTTTATTAACAAAAACAGTTATGAAGCAAATATTTAGGCGGTAAGAAACAAGACAAAACTGCTAAACTCTTTCCAAAACTTATGTGTGAAATCCGAGTGGATTTGCCGTAGTTTGACGTCATCATCGGCAGGCGAAGGACCCCGAGCCGATCTTGCACCCGAGCAGATCTGGTACCGACACCGGCTCTCTATCTGGTCTGAGTACTGTCATTTGCCCCCCAGTGGAACACTTCGGTACTACATGCATTGCAGCGATGTGTAGCAGCAAGTATATGAACAAAGACGCAGCCTGCTGCCTGCGCCAACGCGAGGTTAAACAGCAAGTATATCATGACCCTTAAGCCTAATTTATACTTCTCCATCAGCTCNATGAGCGTTTTGCAGTGGCGGCTCGTCCATAGGGGGCGCTAGGGCGCCGCCCCACCAATCTCACAGGAAGAGGAAGAAGAAGAGAGGAATCACAAAATGTATTTAAAAAAACATAAAATTTTAACTAAACGATCTATACACCTTATGGGCTGTAAGTGCTGTGTGTAATCTGCATTTAATTGTAGTTTAATAAAGTTAATACTTTTAACACGGCCGAAATGTCGACGTACTTCCTGTCACGTGTCCTCTCGCGGTCGCAGCAATCTTTACCATTGACTTAATATGGGCTAACTGGCGCATGCGCGCTGGATCCCCAACGACAAGGAATAGGAGAGCTGTTGGGCACATATGGTTGCGATCGCAAGCAAACGGGGGAGTCTGCTCAGATCAGGAGGAGGATGCTGATTGGTCAGCTCACCCAGCCCAGACAGAACCGGAAATTTCTCCACAGGCTAGTTCACCGTCCTTTGTTGTTGTGGAGCCGCTGCTAACGTTGACTATGGAGAAAACTAGTAGTTTCATCTTTTTATCATTGGATTCTACGAACCAAGTGGATTTTTTACTATAAGATGGATTATTTTGACCAGCAAGGTAAGACAGAATTTAGCTTTTGACTTCATGAAAATAGCTTTGTTTTTTGTTTTTTTTTTGTCTTTTCATTTGCAGTCATTGGGTGGTGTTGAGGTAGAAAACATGGATTCTATCGTTTAAAAGAGCCTCTTCCTGTTTAGTGTGTGTGAGGTTTGCATATATTGGTCAATATGAAGCATGTTTTTGGAACAACTTTGTTGCTAACTTAGCAACAAAGTCCGTCGATTTCAAGTTGTGTGAAGCATAAGAATGGTAATTTGGCGTTCCCTAGTGGTGATATGTGGTTAGCGCATCTGAAAAACTGACCTGCAAATAAAGAAAATAACGATGGTTTATATAGCGCCTCTCAAGATAAAAACCATTCACAAGAACTAACATAAAAAAATAAAAATAAAAAAATGCGCCCCACCCAAAAAAAAAATACACCAGCCGCCACTGCTTTATTGTAACCCGATGTACAGTCGGGGAGATTCTGACCATCTCCCATCGTATAATGGTGAATCTGAAGTTTCACAGCATACACACAGATTTGATCCCTTCTGCAGTCCCTGGGACCGCCTGGTACCAGCCCAAGGTCATAATTCTGGTTTCCCTGGTAACCGACATTTCTTATGCAGGGTTCTTACACTTTTTCCACTGACAAATTCAAGCACTTTTCAAGCATTTTCAAGGTAAATTTTCAAACTTTTCAAGCACCACACGGCAAAGACAAAACAATACATTAGGACTCAAGAGTACAGTTTCACCTCACTATCATATGAATTTATTGCTGTTATATAATAGAGATGATCTTATCCGATCACAGGATCAAAAATCAGGCCTGATCACGTGATTTTAAATTACTGGAATCAGGTGAAAAAGATTAGCTATAACCTTATAAAGCAACTAGCGTGACCTTAATTTATCCTCAGATAGAACTTTTCAAACGAAATGACAATGACTTAGTTTTAATTTTAACCTGCCTGCTTTTAGTTCTAGTATGTTACCTTAAAACCAAACACCCTGCTCTCCCAGTTCACAGCAGCAACTCGGACAAAAACACACAGCCATCTGACACTCAAGATACACTAAAAGACAAAGAGAAACTGTCTACTGACAGCAAAAACACAGCCAAGATAGCCATATATTAATCACACTGTATGACTCTCTGGTTGCAAACGTTGGTTTTTGCAGTCTCCTAGAGCCACGGTATGAGCCGTGTTGTGCAGGGAAGAGCGAGCCTCAACATGGGTGCAGTAATGCTTATTGCAAAACACAGCCACATACTATTTATCCATCCATCAATCCGTTTTCTCCCGCTTATCCGGAGTCGGGTCGCGGGGGCAGCAGCTTAAGGAGGGAAGCCCAGACCTCCCTCTCCCCAGCCACTTGGGCCAGCTCCTCCGGGGGAATCCCAAGGCGTTCCCTGGCCAGCTGAGAGACATAATCTCTCCAGCGTGTCCTGGGTCTTCCTTTGGGTCTCCTCCCGGTTGGACGTGCCCGGAAAACCTCACCAGGGAGGCGTCCAGGAGGCATCCTAATCAGATGCCCGAGCCACCTCAACTGGCTCCTCTAGATGTGGAGGAGCAGCGGGTCTACTCTGAGCCCCTCCCGGATGACCGAGCTCCTCACCCTATCTCTAAGGGAGAGCCCAGCCACCCTGCGAAGAAAACTCATTTCGGCCGCTTGTATCCGCGATCTCGTTCTTTCGGTCACTACCCAAAGCTCGTGACCATAGGTGAGGGTAGGAACGTAGATCGACCGGTAAATTGAGAGCTTCGCCTTTCGACTCAGCTCTCTCTTCACCACGACAGACCGGTACAACGCCCCCATCACTGCAGATGCAGCACCAATCCGCCTGTCGATCTCACGCTCCACCCTTCCCTCACTCGTGAACAAGACC
>SSNS01000347.1:604119-661423 GCA_006937985.1 Aphyosemion australe
CAGGGACAAAGTAAATAAAAACATCACATTTTACATTTTGAAATGTGTCTAAGGTCAAGGTTTGCTCCTACTTTTGCAGCTCTTATAGAAGCTGTGTTTAAAATCCTGCTCCTGCTAAATTTCTGACTATTACCACCCATTACTGAAATATCTGATCACAACCCTCCCTCCATCTGCAGAACCATTAATTGATGAAAATAAATAATTATACTCGATGAACAAATAGGGATTGTATTTCTGCTAGTAAAAATAGCTGTTGATATATTTAGTTTGAATTGTGACTAGAAAGAATATGACCTGGACTAGGATTAATTATATTGTTTCTATGTAAAATAGGAATTACTAGCTTTTGATTAAATGATAAAATGGCTTGCCACGTGAACTCGGGTCTGCTTTCTCAGCCAAACACGGTCCATGCTTCTGCTCACAAATAGATGCCATGAACGACAAGGTGCTTCATTAAATTACTGGTATTTACATGTTTAGTGACAAACCTGAACACAGTTAGCTCTGCTGCTGTTTACTTTCCCAGATGCAGTCAAAACTTTGATTTTTTTCGGTATTTTATTAGTTCGTGAACTCGGAGGTGTTTTGTAAACAAAGTTTGTGAATGATGCAGCCGACGTCTGACGTGGGCTAACTGCAGCAGGAGGAACGGGGCTTTGCGGTTCATAACAGACTCTTTAGCACCGAAAAAGAGATTTCTTACCGTTTTTTTTTGTTCCCTGCTCTACTCCAGTCTTGGTTTCATAACTAATTATCACAGAAGGACCCGCTGGATCCCATACCCAAAGCAGCGCTCTCACACACGAGGCTACTAGCATAAAAGTCTCGTCGGTAAAGTAGGTCTGCTTCATAGCGAAGCCAGCGTACACCGCGGGTCCAGCGGCTGGTCTCTATAGTAGGAGGAGCCTGCTGCTAACAGACCGGTGTGACAGAAAGGAGCGGACCCTCTGAGAGCAGCCCGGAGCAGCCGCAGCCGTGTTTACTAAAAGCGAAATAATCGCTCTCTAGTTTTTAACGTTAACAAAAATAACAAATTGAGTTTTTTCATCAAACTAACTTGGGTGATCTTATAAACAAAACCGTGCAGTTTGTTTTTCAAGCATTTTCCAGGACTCAATACAGAAATCAAGCATTTTCCATAACTTGAAAACACGTTATTGAAATTCAAGCATTTTCAAGGATTTCAAGCACCCGTACGAACCCTGCTTATGGTATCTGGCTCCAGGAATGGAGCCATCTGGTCTAAACTTTCTCCGTCTTATCTGTCCCTAGGTCAGAGAATCCTCACCTCCCTTTGCACACAGTTTTATGACACCAAACCAGACCTTCACAGGGGATGAGAACTTTCCTGTTTTTAGCTGGAACTTAAAGTTTGATGTAAACATGCACAAATCATGGTCATATTTAGGATGACTAAAAGTACATGAATCATATGTGTATCAATAAACCTGGAAAGAAAAGTGATTAACATATTTGATTAACTGGATTCTAAATTCTAAAATTAAAGGCACAGCAGGCAAAAAATATAATTCCACTTCAAAGGACAAATAGTCCTGTAGCTGAGAAAGAACAAATGAGACCATTGGGTTCAAACAAAATAACAAACCAGGCAAAACATGATGATCTCATTTAATTGATAACTGGTTTAGTTTTTAAAGCTTAACTTGTTTAAGTTGTTCATTTAGGCTACGTTCACACTGCAGGTCTTGATGCTCAATTCCGATTATTTGAGTAAATCTGATTTTTTTTGTGGCTGTTCACATTATAACTGAAATGCAACAGCAAACACTCTCCAGTGTGAATGCTTCACGGCCCCAAAGCGACCCGCATGCGCAGAAGACAAGAAGTCAATGTCTATGGTCAGAACCACACAGTAAAATCCCAAGTGTTAAATAAGCAGTGTCAGAGTATAGGGACTCTGTCAGAGTCAATTCAATGAAAGTGAGTGTAAAATGTCTCCCTTTGTCCTGCAGTATTGGTGGTAATATTCAGAGTTAAAACTGATTTTTTTTAATTAATCTGAATAGTGTAAACTGTCAAGTGTTAAAGAAAATTAACTCTTTTGGAGTTATTAGTACTCTATACTCCAGTGTTGATGAAAAATTACTCCAAAACAGTGTAAAAAGTAATGACCCCGCCCACTTTGAGGTGCAGTGAGCAAGGTGCATTGTGGGTAGTCATATTTTTGGTTAGTTTGTCCTATTTTGAGGTGTTTATGCATATTTATTTTGGGAGGGTTGTGTTGTTCTTAGTTACAACTTCACTTTCTTTCATTTACTGTTGCAAATGTGGTGTTATTTGTTGTGTTATGTTTGCACCATAAGTGAGGAGGTCGGTCACAGGAATGGGACCACTGTGTCCTTGCACTGTGTTAACAAATAACAGGCGGTTTGTCAGGTTCTGCCTTCCAGCCCTCCTGTTTTCCAGCTCCCTGCTCACCAGTGTCTCGTCTCCCCTGCTTCAGTTCCAGTTAATTGGTCCCACCTGCCTCTCGTTCTCCTAATCACCCAGCTCCCCAGATCCTCATGTATTTAAACCCTGTCAGTCCTGTGTGTCTTTTCGGTTCATTGCTTGTGTTGTGTCTATGTCAGTTCGGTTCAGTTAACTTATTAAACCCTTTAAACCTGCTTCCCTGCCTGCTTCCTCTCACCTGCGCTTGGATCCTCACCCAGCCAGACGTGACAGAATGAACTGACCCCAGAAAGGATCCAGCGGTGAGTTTTTTGTTTTTTCCCGTGCGGAGTTGTTAGGATGGCCAGACTCCTCTTCCGATTCCTCTCCACCTCCCTCACCACGGCGCCGCAGACGTCCACGCCGCCGAGCCGCCGCTCCAGCTTTCCAGCATGACAGTCCTGGCGCAGATGGAGGGTTCAGCTGGGAGGAGCTGCAGGACCAATCCTGCCTCGAGGGCATCGGACTGGCGGTGTGTTCTCCGGTGGTTGGCCCACGGCGCTGGGAGCAGTTTCAGGCTCCACCGCCATCTCCCCCGCCACTTCCGGAACAGCGCTGCGGACATGGCGCCGCCCCCCCGGACGACCTCTCCAACTCGCAGGTAGGACTGCGCAACCGGCCTGGTGTCTCCCCTCACGAACCCTCCTTCTCATCTCCGAAGATGGCAAGGGGATCCAGGCGACGGCGCCGGGCGTCCAGAGCTGAGCCGCCTATCAGAGAGGCCCCTGCTCTGTGGTCCGGCTTGGAGACGCAGCTACCTTCAGGGACTCTGTCTGAGCACCAGCTGCCTCCAATAGTCCAGTCACCTGCAGTCCAATCACCCGCAGCCCAGCCAGTTCCGGGTCGAGGGTCTGATCCTGCGGTGGATCCTGCTGATGTGGCTCGTCTGCGAGCGGAGATGGCCAGGCTTCGAGCCCTCGTAGGTCTCATGGAGTTCCAGGTGGAGACGCTACTCCCCCTGGCGTTCCAGGTGGCTCCGGGGGTCCAGTCGGCTTCACCCAAGGTCCAGCTAGATCCGGACAGCGAGACTGAGCTGGCAGACGGGCCAATGGAGGCGGTTCGTATGCAAGCTGAGGTGACCAGGCTCCAAGCCCGCGCCGATCTCCTGGAGTTCCAGGTAGAGACCCTGACCCCCCTGGCGTTCCGGGTGGATCCAGGGGTCCAGTCGGCTCCGTCCCGGCCCCAGCCTGCACCAGAGAGCCTGCAGTCCCGGCTCCAGCTTCCTGCCGCCCCAGAGACCCCTGCTGGGAGACCTACGGCGAAGGTCCCAGTTGTGCCGTCTAAGGCAGAAGCTCCAGTCTCCAGGCCCTTCCTGCCTCCGTCCAGCCTGCCTAGCCAGTCACCTTTCCTCCACCTCCAGGATCCAGAACCCGAGCCGTTGCTCCTCCCCCAGGCGCCAGAGACCCAGGCCGCCGGGCTCCCGTCATCACCAGAGACCCAGGCCGCCGGGCTCCCATCATCGCCAGAGACCCAGGCCGCCGGGCTCCCGTCATCGCCAGAGACCCAGGCCGCCGGGCTCCCGTCATCGCCAGAGACCCAGGCCGCCGGGCTCCAGTCATCGCCAGAGACCCAGGCCGCCGGGCTCCAGTCCACGCCAGAGACCCAGGCCGCCGGGCTCCAGTCCCCGCCAGAGACCCAGGCCGCCGGGCTCCAGTCCAAGTCTACGTCAGAGACCCAGGCCGCCGGGCTCCAGTCCAAGTCCACGTCAGAGACCCAGGCCGCCGGGCTCCAGTCCAAGTCCACGTCAGAGACCCAGGCCGCCGGGCTCCAGTCCAAGTCCACGTCAGAGACCCAGGCCGCCGGACTCAAGTCCAAGTCCACGTCAGAGACCCAGGCCGCCGGGCTCCAGTCCAAGTCCACGTCAGAGACCCAGGCCGCCGGGCTCCAGTCCAAGTCCACGTCAGAGACCCAGGCCGCCGGGCTCCAGTTCAAGTCCACGTCAGGGACCCAGGCCGCCGGGCTCCAGTCCAAGTCAGAGACCCAGACTGCATCAGCGACTCATTCGCCTGCCAGCCTCCAGTCTGCAGCAGAGACTCATCCGCCTGCAGCAGAGACTCGTCCGCCTGCCAGCTTCCAGTCTGCAGCAGCGACTCATCCGCCTGCCAGCCTCCAGACTGCAGCAGCGACTCATCCGCCTGCAGCAGAGACTCATCCGCCCGCCAGCCTCCAGTCTGCAGTAGCGACTCATCCGCCTGCAGCAGAGACTCATCCGCCTGCAGCAGAGACTCATCCACCTGCCAGCCTCCAGACTGCAGCAGCGACTCATCCGCCTGCAGCAGAGACTCATCCGCCTGCCAGCCTCCAGTCTGCAGCAGAGACTCGTCTGCCTGCCAGCTTCCAGTCTGCAGCAGAGACTTATCCGCCTGCAGCAGAGACTCGTCTGCCCGCCAGCTTCCAGTCTGCAGCAGAGACTCGTCTGCCCGCCAGCTTCCAGTCTGCAGCAGAGACTCATCCGCCTGCAGCAGAGACTCGTCTGCCTGCCAGCTTCCAGTCTGCAGCAGAGACTCATCCGCCTGCAGCAGAGCCTCGTCTGCCTGCCAGCTTCCAGTCTGCAGCAGAGACTCATCCGCCTGCCAGCTTCCAGTCTGCAGCAGAGACTCATCCGCCAGTAGCAGAGCCTCGTCTGCCTGTCAGCTTCCAGTCATCGCCAGGGACCCAGCCGGTCCTCCAGTCATCGCCAGGGACCCAGCCGGTCCTCCAGTCATCGCCAGGGACCACCCAGCCGGTCCTCCAGTCATCGCCAGGGACGACCCAGCCGGTCCTCCAGTCATCGGCAGAGACCCGCCAGCCGGTCGTCCAGTCCTCGCCAGAGACCCGCCAGCCGGCCGTCCAGTCCTCGCCAGAGACCCGCCAGCCGGCCGTCCAGTCCTCGCCAGAGACCCGCCAGCCGGCCGTCCAGTCCTCGCCAGAGACCCGCCAGCTGGCCGTCCAGTCCTCGCCAGAGACCCAGCATCTTGTGGGGTTCCTGTTGGAGGTGTTCCTGCCTCCTCCTGGTTTTGAGGACCCCGAGCTTCCTGTGCTCCAGTCCCCTTCAGCCACTCTCCGGCCTGCCGGTCTCCAGTCCGCCTCAGCCACTCTCCCGCATGCCGATCTCCAGTCCGCCTCAGCCACTCTCCCGCATGCCGATCTCCAGTCCGCCTCAGCCACTCTCCCGCATGCCGATCTCCAGGCCGCCTCAGCCACTCTCCCGCATGCCGGTCTCCAGTCCGCCTCAGCCACTCCCAGATCCAGCCGGCTCCGGCACCCACGTCGCCGGCCCCCCAGATCCTGCCGGCTCCGGCACCCTTGTCGCCGGCCCCCCAGATCCTGCCGGCTCCGGCACCCTCGTCGCCGGCCCCCCAGATCCTGCCGGCTCCAGCACCCTCGTCGCCGGTCCCCCAGATCTGGCCGCCTCCTGTGCCCCCGACGCAGGCCCCCTGGACTCGGTCCTGGTCGGTGTTGGGCATCCGGTGCCGCCCCTTAAGGGGGGGGGGTACTGTCAGGTTCTGCCTTCCAGCCCTCCTGTTTTCCAGCTCCCTGCTCACCAGTGTCTCGTCTCCCCTGCTTCAGTTCCAGTTAATTGGTCCCACCTGCCTCTCGTTCTCCTAATCACCCAGCTCCCCAGATCCTCATGTATTTAAACCCTGTCAGTCCTGTGTGTCTTGTCGGTTCATTGCTTGTGTTGTGTCTATGTCAGTTCGGTTCAGTTAACTTATTAAACCCTTTAAACCTGCTTCCCTGCCTGCTTCCTCTCACCTGCGCTTGGATCCTCACCTCACCCAGCCAGACGTGACACGGTTCACACTAAATGCCCTGGACTTGACTCCTTGTGTTCCACTCTCATTGGCTGTCTGAAGTCGTGTGAGGCAGGAGTTAGCTGGTATTTTTCAGTGTGGCTGCTAGCTGTTAGCTTCTTAGCATGACAGCTGATACAATATGAACACTGTTAAGAGTTAAAGTTTCATTAACATCTAGTGTTAGAATAATGCTTGAAAAATAGCAGTGTCATATTTAAATAAGACTTTGAGTGTTACTTATCTTATAGAGTTAAAGTATTTTAACAATTGTGAGAGTTAAAGCAGGTTTACTCCATAACTTAATTTAACTCTATTGAGTGTAAAATTGACTCTGAATATTTGACACTGAGGTCAGTGTAACTTTTACACTGTACAGGGCAGGACCATATGTTCACTGCCTCAGTGTTGAAATTGACTCTTTTAGTGTTGAATTAACACTGCTCATTTTACTGTGCAGGAGAGGTGGAGTTGTGATGTGAAAGCCTTCACTGACAGGATCACACCTGAGTCTCTCGTTTTGAGCTGGAAACTATTTTAAAGACTATTTTACTCCTTATTCCCGCCATCTTCCCGTTAGTATTCCCTGAAAATGTTTAATGTATTGAGTGTATTAAGTTCATTCACGGAAAACCCCGCCCCGCTGTCACGGAGACCGGAGACACGGGGCAGCACCTCCCGCTCTCATGCTTTCTTGTATTTTTAATTCCAAAACTTGACAGGATGTCCCACAGACCCCTGAATCCCTCTGTCAGCGCTTCTCTTCAGCGCTCCTCCTCAGAAAAGTCCTGACACGACGCTCACCTCCGCTGAGCAGTGACGTAGGAGGTGGATTTAATACGACATGACCGTTCAGACTGCAGTCGCTTTCAAAAAATGCGCATATGTGTCGCAATCAGTACTACATATTGAAACGACCTGGATCGGATTAGGAAAAATCGAATCTGTGCTGTTCAGACTGGCACAAAAAAATCAGATAAGGGTCACAGGCAGGTCAACATGCGGATTTGATGCGCTTTTGCCTGCAGTGTGAACATAGTCTTATACACAAGCATTTAAATATAATAAAATAACATGTTTAAAAGCACTAGAATGCAGGAAATTACATCTACTTCACTAAAATGTTTCTGTGGGGCCTCCAAACCAACCCCCCATCACCCCAGATCCTCTGTCTGTCTCCTTCCTCAGAGCTGAGGACAAAGCTGGGACATGTGGTTAAACACGTCTCAGCCTTGTCCTCGTCTCAGGAGGAGCAGAAACTTGTTAGCAGAAGGTAAACAAAGGCTCTGCTACTCTGTGTTAAAATAAGAATCCCAACTTGATATAGAATCAGGTGTGTCTGAGCAGGGACACGTAGAAAACATGCAGCCACTGTGGCCTTCAAGGACCAGGTCTGACGCCCTGTTATACAGTATAGAGGTTGGTCTTATTTCTTCTAATGCTTCATGTGAGCATGTTAAGATATTTTATTATACATTAATACCAGCCGCTGGGGTGGGCGGGGGTTTGTTTCACCTTTTTCATTCTTGACCCATTTTCATGTCTGGTTATTATTTGAACTATATAGTGGTACGACATGGGAAATGTGTGAAACATTAATTTAGAACCACTTAAAGTTGTAGCATTAAACTAATGAAAATTAGTTGTGAATTAAGCTGCTTTATTCCATAGATATCATATATAGGGCGCCCTGAGAATTCTTTTCAAATGTCTCTCACTTATGTCAAAGCCATGTCTGCGACCAAGAGCGAATGTAATGTCTTTATATGTTAAGCCAATATAAAAATAAAAATCAATAAACTTCCCCCATGGATGATATGGATGCTCCTCCATTGTTGTGTGTCTATTTATCTTCCGGTTCACTGCCGTGGTAAACTATTGCGAGATCTCGCAATACTTTTTTGCGAGATCTCGCAAAGTTTTTTTCCCCTCCCATGTCCCTTTAGGGGCTCCGTAGATTTGTTATAAACGCCAGAGATGTGGCTGTGAAATATGACGGATTTGGCCCGTTAACTTAAGAATGTTAAAGTATGTCCTATCAAGCCTATGTGTTATAAGGTTTGTAATAATGCAACCCGCTTGTAAATCCGTTAATATTTCATCGAGTTAAGAGGGTTTTTGGTTTAAGTTCACTCACCTTACATCTGCAACCATTGAGAACGGAACGTAAGCTGTCCGAGGTAAGATGGCCGCCGTGTAGGGTTGCTGTCGACTCCCATCTAACAATATATATATCTATGCTTTATTCTGGCCTTGTTCTAGGTCAGGTTTTTTATTTTGTGTGGGATGCACTATTCAACCCAGTAGTGCTGCGGAGAAGAAACATCACTCTGGACTGAACTGGATGGCGAGCCCCAGCCCAAAGGATTGAAACAAACTGGTAGATTGTGACCCGACTGGTCATAGTAAACGAAACATTGAACGGACATGTAATAGACATTTTGAACAAGTCAGAAGACTTAAAGACTTTTGATTTAATTTTTTTAAGCGCACATGTTTGTTTATTTTATAAATGCAACTGGATCAACAATAATTTCTTAAGTAATTTTTTTTTTCTTTTCTTTCAGTTGTGTGTATTTTTCCTCTGTTGTTATTTATATCTAGGCTCCTCTAAAATCCTCTGATCAGGCCCAATATCCTTATAAGTTTGTGTTACCAGTTTCAGGTTTGAGATAGATTATCTCATAATACCTGCTAACTAATAAGGGCACTTGAAGGAATCCACGTGTGGGTCACAATCACATTTTAGTTTTGTCTGTGTAGCTGTCTGTCACCTGTGTAAGGTCACAGAATGTAATGTCAATGTACAATTCAAAATCTATCAAATTTAATCGGAACTCAACAGGAGGGTTGAGTCGCATTGATTTAATAAGCAGAAGCTCTAAAACACTCAGATTCCTACTTTCTTCTCTGGTGAAAATGTGTGCAATAATCTCATACCATTTCCCTGCAGTCATTACAATGGGTGTGTTTAATGTGTAAGGTTTCAGACATAACCTCAAAGGGTTGCAGAATTCTGTGTACTGTCAACTATAAATATAAAGCTGGATGGCTCCAATTTGTTCTTTCATTTTTCTTTCCTGATTTGTTTTTTTCATGTGCAGCTCTTATCAGAACCTAATCAGTGTGAACCTCAAGTTGACACTGCAGGAGAAGACTTTTTAGATCCTTTGATGTGTGATTTCTGGTGTACAAGGGTAAATGTGATGTACATACAAGAAAAGACACCAATTAAGGAAGGAGCCACAATCCCAAGGAAGTCTCACCATTATTTCTTCAAGATCCACTCAAACTTTGAGAAAAAGCATGAATCAACCCAAAGCCTTAGGCAAGGGCAAGAGTGGGAGTGAGTGTGTGTGTGTGTTCTGTACGAGCTATGAGAATGGGCAGAAACAAATAAGAAAGGACAGTCAGTGAGGGAGAAGAGGGGAAGTTTCAGATACTTCTGACAGGAGAAAGCTCCTAGGGCAGAAAAGACGAGCCTCCAAACCAGAAGTCATTACAAAATTTGCTTAGGGGCTAAAATTTTTCAAAGCAGACAGAGTGAAGGCCAACTTTGATTAGGCATGTTCACGGTAACTTCCGCCTCTGTGTTTGCTCATTTTTGTTTTGTTACTTCAAGAGGCTTGAGTCAGAGTTTTGCTCGTTAGTAAAAATTTGGAAGATATGTTTCATGAAGCATGTAAAGTAAAAAATAAAAAAGTATGTTTTTATGTAAACGTTATGCTACTTAACCTGAACAGCCTCAGTTTGGAAAAACAGACAGGAGTGAAGAGCTAATGGCTAGTCCAAAAGCATCTCAGACAAAAGCATTGCTGCAAATACTCTAAAAACAGCTCCAGTCTTAAAATGAACCTCTACTATCAACACTTTTTGGTCTCTATGTGTTGTTATAGCCACAGTCTATTAGACTGATAGGCCCTGTCCACATGTAGCTGGGTATCTCCCAAAACGAAGATATTTTTTCTACGATTTGGCCTGTCATCCACAAGAAAACAAATCTTTTTAAAAACTCTGGCCAAAGTGAAGATTTGCGTTTTGTCCATTTTAAATGTTTCTGTGTGGACAGAAATAAACAGAGTTTTAGGTTTCACAACGTCACTGTCTGCGACAAAAATGCAGACGGCCCATGTGCAACCTGTGTTTACACTACAACATGGATGCCCTCAGAACTCGATATTCTCTTGTGTCCTCTTAAGTTTATACTCCAAAACTACATTTAAGAGCAATTCTAACGCCTTATCGGTCCACACAAGCGACCTAGGCGCCATGTTTCATGTTTTGTTGAAATTGAGCAGGAAGACGAAATGGATAAAATTCGGGGGAACTACTGCCACCTACAGGTCTGGCATGCCTATGAATGTGCTTAACAATGCACTTATGCAGTTACGTGTGGATAGAGTTTTTTCCAAAAACAGGTGGTGTGGATGCTATTTTTTGGGAGGGTGGATATTCATTTAAAAAAAACCTGGCTATGTGTGGACAGGGCCTTAGTGACATAAGAAAACTCTCAATTCTTTAAAAAACAGTTTTCAAATTATAGCAGTCACCATTATTTTTACTTGCACAATGCATATAGCATTTGATTGGATCTGTTAGATGCAGGAGCTGTTTGTGAGTGAATTAACTTTTATATGTGTAAACAATAGAAGTATGTAAACAATTTAGTGCTTTTTTCTTTGGTTGCAATACAAACAAAAAGCAACAAATAAAACTAGACAATTCCTGAAGAAATTTTGAAAGAGGCCTGCCCGCTGGCACAAGATAGTGGCCATGTGTCAAAAGCCAATGTGCACCGCCATGTCATCAGCACCTCAAACCCTCTTCATGTCTTTTGAGCTTGCTAATAAACTGTGCATGTCACCAGTAGGTGGTGTAATGAGTGAGCCTCTATAAAACAGTCATTAGTACTTTGCTGAGCTCCCAATAATACCCAAGCTATCAGTCAATCAATCAATCAACTTTATAGTCGCGTAATTTTTTTTTTTTGGGGGGGGGGCTTAAAGCCTTCTTCTAGTCTGCCCCTAGTTCTGGTCTGGCCTTGGTTTTGATCTGAATTCTGGTTCTGGTCTGGGTTTTGGTTCTGGTTCTGGTCTGGGTTCTGTTTCTGGCTATGGTTCTGGTCTAGCCCTAGTTCTGGTTTGGATTTTGGTTCTGGTATGGGTTCTAATTTGGGCAATGGTACTTGTCCGGGTTTTGGTTTTGACCCTGGTTCTGGTCTGTATCCTGTTTCTGACTCTGGTTCTGGTCTGGGTTTCTGTTCCTGGTTCTGGCCTTTGTTCTGGTTCTGACCCTTTTTCTGTTCCAGGTTTTTGTTCTGGCCCTGGTTCAGCTGAAGAATCTGGTTCTGGTCTGGGTTCTGGTTGTGGTCTGTGTTCTGATTCTGGTCAGGGTTTTTGTTCTGGTCCTATTTCTGTTCTGGTCTGTGTTCTGATTCTGGTCCAGGTTTTTGTTCTGGTCCTGTTTGTAGTCTAGCACTGTTCCTGTCTGGCCCTGGTTCCGGTCCGGATTCTGGATCTGGTGCGGGTTCTGGTTTTGGTCTGGACATGGTTTGGGTCTGAGTTCTAATTTGGGTTCAGGTTCTGGACGGGATTATAACCCAGGTTGTGGTCTGGGTTCTTGTTCTGGCCTTGGTTCTGGGCTGGGCCTAGTTCTGGTTTTGGTTCTGATCCTGGTTCTGGTCTTAGACCAGATGTTGGTTCTGATATTGGTTTGCTGTAACAAGCAGACAGACAGACGTCTCACAGTAGGATCAATCTCCAGTAGGATTGTACTTAAAATAGCATTTCCTCATATGGGCTGTCAGGCAGTGAAAAGAGCTGGAAATGTCTTAACCAATCAGAAAGTTCCATTGGCAGGTCAATGAAATGCTGTGGGGTCAAGGGATTGAGGTCACGAGCAGAAGACCTCAAGTTCTGGAACCTTAAGTAGAAAGGCCTCGAGGACGGAGAAGATGTTGTTAGGTACAAGGCACTCACACACGACGCAGATGAGACAGCGAGGCTTCCAAACCCCCCACACAGCAGAGACGTAAGTATACAACCCAATCAGCAGATGTGTCCCAAACCTAGCGAACCCCACAGGCAGGAACCAATGAGGGGAAGCATGATAGGAACCATTGCGAAGCAGTAAAGCGGGAACCCCAGAGAACAGTCCAGAATAGTCCTGAACAGGAGGGAAGTATGCCGAGGCAGCACAGCTGAGAGGCAGCACAGCTGAGACCAATTAACCGAACAACACCGAACCCGGAGCGGTTTCACCGGCCTAGCCCGGCAGCACCAAACCCGGCGCGGTTCAACCGGTGTGGCCTGTCAACACCGGAACCGGTGAGGTTCCACAGGCCCGGCCCGGCAGCACCGAACCCGGTGAGGTTCAACCAGCGCAGCCCATCAACACCGGAACCGGCGCGGTTCCACGTGGTTTCACCGGCGCGGCAACATCGAACCTGATAACGACAGCTGAGACAACGGAAGAACACCACCTACACAATCTAGAGTTCTACTTTGTTACGTAATGGGGCCGAAGAAAGCACCAGCAGTGGAAGAGGTGGAGGAAATCAGGAGGTCACTTGACTTTTTATTGGAGGATATAACTGTTGTGAAATCCCAGGAAAAGCAACTCCTTGGACTACTTGAAGAAATAAAGTTGCTCCGTATTCAAAATGTGGAAAAGGACAAATTAATTGTTGAGTTGGAAAGAAGAGTGGAGGAGCTTGAGCAATATTCGAGAATGAACGATGTTGCTATCACCGGCCTAAAAATCAAACCCAGGATGTATGCAAGTGCAGTAACTGTGGACAGAGGGGATGGGTCAAGGGAGCTGGAGATGGACTCAGTGGAGCAACAAGTGGCTGCTTTTCTTGAGTCCAAAGGGATTAAACTGGATATGAACAACATCGAGGCATACCACCCACTTCCCCGGAGAATGAACAGCGAGTGATAATGAGGTTTGTGAACTGAAAAAATAAGACTCCATTACTCAAGCAAGGATGACAACTAAAAGGCACTAATGTATTTTTGAATGAAAACTTAACTTAAAGGAACATGGAGATAGCTAGGAAAGCCAGATTATTGAAGAAACCAAACAAAATTCAGAAAACATGGGTTAGTAATTGCAAAGTATTTATCAAACTCAACGGATCACCAGAGGAGGCCAAGGTCTTGGTTGTGAAAAACATGGAAGAGCTGGATAAACTTGAATAAGCAAGAAAATACTGGAACAAGCAGGCAAACTTGAATATGTACAGATACACAATATGAGTATAGCAACTCATAAATTTCAACAGATAATATGGACATTAAGCTTCAACAAAGATTAATGGATTATCAACTCTCAGAACGGAATGCGCTTGAATACACTGAACTTAATCAACAAGATCCAGAGGATGAGCTGGACCCAGATAATATGTTTTTTTCACCTATCATGGCTAACTGTAACTATTATACCAATGATTCTTTTAAAGCCATAAGTAAATTTGAAACAAAATTTTCAATTATACATTTTAACAGTAAGTCGGGCTCATTTCCGGTGAGAGTTGGACTCCGCCAAGGCTGCCCTTTGTCACCGATTCTGTTCATAACTTTTATGGACAGGATTTCTAGGTGCAGCCAAGGTGGTGAGGGGATCCGTTTTGGTGGCCTAAGGATGATGTGGTCCTGTTGGCTTCATCAGAACGTGATCTCCGGCTTTCGCTGGAGCAGTTCACAGCCGGGTGTGAAGCAGCTGGGATGAGAATCAGCTCCTCTAAATCCGAGACCATGGTCTTGAGTCGGAAAAGGGTATAATGCCTTCTCCAGGTCAGGGACGAGGTCCTGCCCCAAGTGGAGGAGTTTAAGTATCTCGGGGTCTTGTTCACGAGTGAGGGAAGGGTGGAGCGTGAGATCGATAGGCGGATTGGTGCTGCGTCTGCAGTGATGCGGGCGTTGTACCAGTCTGTCGTGGTAAAGAGAGAGCTGAGCCGAAAGGCGAAGCTCTCAATTTACCGGTCGATCTATGTTCCTACCCTCACCTATGGTCACGAGCTTTGGGTAGTGACCGAAAGAACGAGATCGCGGATAGAAGCTGCCGAAATGAGTTCTCTCTGCAGGGTGGCTGGGCTCTCCCTTAGAGATAGGGTGAGAAGCTTGATCATCTGGTAGGGGCTCGGAGTAGACCCGCTGCTCCTCCACATCGAGAGGAGCCAGTTGAGGTGGCTCGGGCATCTGATTAGGATGCCTCCTGGACGCCTCCCTGGTGAGGTGTTCCAGGCACGTCCAACCGGGAGGAGACCCAAAGAAAGACCCAGGACACGCTGGAGGGACTATGTCTCTCGGCTGGCCTGGGAACGCCTTGGGATTCCCCCGGAGGAGCTGGCCCAAGTGGCTGGGGAGAGGGAGGTCTGGGCTTCCCTCCTTAGGCTGCTGCCCCCGCGACCCGACTCCGGATAAGCGGGAGAAAATGGATGGATGGACATTTTAACAGTAGAAGTATGTATAAAAACTTCAATTCTATCAAAGAATATTTATTACAGTTTGAACATCCATTTAATATAATTGCAATATCAGAATATTATTATTATTATTTATTTGTGGAGATTTTAATATAGATTTGATGAATTCAAACAAACATAAAGCAACAGATGAATTTGTGAATACATTGATTACTATGAGCCTTTATCCTACTATCACAAAACCCAGCAGGATAAGATCACAAAGTGCCACACTCATTAATAATATATTCACTAATAATATTGAAAGCATGAGAGAAAGTGGCATAATGATATGTGATATAACAGATCATTTACCAATTTTTACATTACATGGGTATATTAAAGGCAGGGTACGTAAGTTTAAATTGTTTTACAAGTTTTAAATAACTTTAAAAACCCTTAAATTTGACCATCTGACCCTGTTCTATGAGAAAAAGTAAGTAATCTTTCATTTTTTATTTTTCTCCTAAGTCCCTCCCCTGGCCTCTAGAGCTAAACGAATCATTTCTGCGAGCCTACCGCGTTGACCAATAGCGCTTCGTTTCCACAAGGGGGAGCTGTCAGTCAACGAGAACGAGCCCAGTCACCAGCGCCGTGCACAGCCGTGTCACGCGCCTCGGCTCCACACCGCAATAGAGCAACAAATACTGAAGTTACCAATTCCTCGACTGCCTCAGTATCTGGAACAAAATGTAAAAGTTTAAAAGTGCTTCTGTAAAACTCGCCATGAGACGTTTTGGACAGTGGAGCAGGACTTATATTGGAGACGCTTTTAAAAGATGAAGGAAGCTTTGTGAGCTAGGAGGCCTCAACTGATGGAGAATGGCAAAGTTGCTTTTGGACAAGTAAATAGTGAGTAATCGATTGTATTTTAGAGAATTGTAACAGATTTTATTTTATTAAAATGAAAGAAATGCTAGTTGCAGATGTTGCTGTGTTCACAATCGGCTGATATAACGCTAGCTTGAAAAAAAAACGCTAGCTTGAATGCTAACATAAGCCTGAGCTGGTTATGTCCGTCTGTAAAATAATAGCTAACTGTGGAAAAGGAGAGTTGAACGAAAGGGGATTTCATCATTTGTGTATTTAAGCTAATGATTAGTGTAGGCTTTAACCGTACGCCATATCGGACTATTGTTTAAATTTCGATATAGATGTAGCATTAGCGCTAGCTAGCGATTAGCATCGCGGTTGTTGTTTTCATTCCGTTTTTAGATGTTTCTCTGTTAAAACACCACAGATTTGATTAAGCAAGTGATTATAAAGTTCTACAACGAAATGCTAAAGACTGAGAAGATAATTCAGCTGTTAGAATTGGGTGTTTCTGAGCAGAAACGTATCAGAAACATCAGCAATTCATTAGCACTTCAAGGCTACATTAGCCTTAGCTTGCTTTTTGAATACTAGATTTGATTAAAATGAGTAATAATTAGCTGCTTCTGCAGAATCGGATGGAGGCTGTCTAAATATCTCTGCCAAGGAGATTAACGTTTAGCCTGTGATTGTTTAATATAAAAGTGTGTATCTGCAAAAAATGAAAAAGTAAAGCACATAAATATGCTGGTGAAGGTTCTCAGTCATCCAGGTCATGGTATTTGGAGCGCTCCAAAACTGCAGATACCCCAACTGGGCCTTTGTGAAATCAACAAAGAAGTCTAGAAAGGAATCCACGGCAGCAAACAGCAAAGAGAAGGACAACAGGCGCAGAGGTACCATCATCCCATATGTGGCAGGAGTCTCTGAGAAACTGAGAAGAATCTTCTCCAAACATAACATCCCTGTAAACTTCAAACCCAACAATACCCTCAAACAGAGGCTGGTCCATCCTAAAGACAAGACACCCAAACAGAAGCGGAGCGGCGTCGTTTATGCAGTCCAATGCAGTGAGGACTGTCCAGAGCTTTACATAGGGGAAACTAAACAACAACTACACAAGCGCATGGCACAGCACAGGAGAGCCACCTCTTCAGGCCAAGACTCTGCAGTCCACCTACACCTGAAGGACAAGGGCCACACCTTTGAAGATGACAAAGTCCACATTCTGGACAGAGAAGATAGATGGTTTGAGAGAGGAGTGAAGGAAGCCATCTATGTCAAAATGGAGAAACCATCATTAAATAGAGGAGGAGGACTCAGGTTTCACCTTCCCAGCACCTACAATGCAGCTTTGAACCAAGTTCCAAAACAGTTTCAGTCCAGTTCACACCCTCCTGCATCTAATCAAAACAACGACTCACAAACAATAGAGGCTAACGATGCTAACGACCCATCAAGAGGTAGGGAGGAGGGGCATTCACAGGCAGATGCTGCTCGTTGAGCAACAATAGACAGCTACAGTTTATAAGATCGACCCTCCCATATTCCAGTCAGAATTGACAAAGCTCCTCGGATGAGAAGCGAAACGTCTTCAAGAAACCAAAGAAGTCCAGTTGCCTTCATTTGAACCCCTTGGATTAAAGCACATAAACAATAAAGTTGGAATACAACGTGTAATTATATAAACATTGTGAATATACAGGTAAAAAGATATAGGTGCTGTCCATAAAATGAAGAGTTACAACTGGATAAAATAAACAGATTTCTAATCTCTTCAATGTGTCAGAAAAAAATGTGTATTTATTCAAATCATATTCTAGTGACCTTTATGATTTCTTGTGACTTCTGGTTTTCTTCCAGTGACTTCCTGGAATTAAACCCCTGTGTACTCGCCCAGGTTCTTCTGCCATCACCACCAGTAGCTTCCTGGACCTCACCTCCAACCACGCCACACTGCTTGTCCCCAGCAGTAAAGAGGAGAGCAGAAGGGTCCGTACAGTACGTTTGTCTTGTTAAAAAAATACATTTTTCTAGCTGATTAATTTGCTACTACAAATAACTGCAAGTCTCATTTCAGATACAAGAAATCACGGTGCTGGGGGCTGTATTATAAGGTGGCCAAAGATGACTCGTACATCTCAAAGCTTCAGACCATGATGGTAAACAAACACTTGGCTTCCTCACCACTACAAACCAAGGCCTGATGATGGAAGATGCTATGGTTCATTGTCTGGAGTCCCAGGATCATCAACACAGAAACTGTTAGAACAACAGACTTATGGAGATGGTAAAATATATTCTGCCATATGTCTCCCCCATATAAATACACTTCTATTTGACTTTTAATTTTTTAGGTCACACTTTGATGCAGAAACAGGTTTTGGGGACAACAAAACATTCTGTCTGTTTTTACTGTGTGCAAGTATTTTGAAAATAAAGATTACTTTTGGTAAAATTTGGACTAATTATTTAGAGATGTATGTAAAATGTTTGAGGTTGATGTTGAGAAGATTCAGTTGTCATACAAAAGGAGTTTCACATTTACGGTAGTTTACAAATGTAACACAGAGGAGTTATGCTTTATAACACTTTATTATAAAACACTGAACACATCACAGTAAAAGATAGATTAGTTAGAAAAAGTTAGATTAGTCATATCAAACAGACAATAATGTAAACTACTAATTAGATACAATTATTGCTTAAAATCTTCTTGGAATAAATCCAGCATGATTCCCATTGTGGTCAGGGAATTCCCCCCCCCATCCTCAGACTACACAACTAGGAATTACTACTCTGTAGCCTCCCTCAGGTTTGTCAGGCTGCCATGCTACATGTTGTCTGTAAGATGCAGCTCAAAATGTGTTCCACGGTGTCCTGGCCAAGCGAAGAACTCTGTTTAAAGTATAAACTCCATGTGTGGGACAGTTGCATGCAGTTCTGGGCAGACTACTGGCAGCGTTCCTTTTCTAAAT
Organism: Aphyosemion australe; assembly: GCA_006937985.1. Taxonomy (NCBI): domain Eukaryota; kingdom Metazoa; phylum Chordata; class Actinopteri; order Cyprinodontiformes; family Nothobranchiidae; genus Aphyosemion; species Aphyosemion australe. The sequence goes on from SSNS01000347.1 coordinate 622,608, forward strand.
CAGTTGACGTCTCTAGCAGAAACATACAGACCAAGAAGTTTGATTTGATCATGAAGAAGTTGTTCCACGAGGACCAGAGGGTAAGGACATCAAACAACACCAGCGTCTTCATCCAGCTCGTCGTTCGCCTGCTCAGGGTTCTGGTTCTGTAGGCGTTGCTATAAAAGTGAAAGATCTGTTACAACAGTATTGAGTACTACTTTTGTTGTAATATTATTGTGCTTACCTGTTCAAGCTATGCGTTCTGATCCAATATTCTGAACTCGAGGTAAATCTTTCTCTCCAAGGTTCACAGCTGCTGCACCACAACCTCAAAAGGCTGATGGGTGGCTCTGTTTTGAACCACGTCTGCTTGATGAGGTGACAGGAGGTTCAAACTTCATCAGCTGACTCCTCCATCACTGAGCTCTAAATAGTGTTTGAATAAAAATATATAAATGTAAAACAATATTCCTGCGTAGTAAATTATATTTGACACACAAAGACATTTAGATCAGGTTTACACCTAGTCCAAATGAGGCCTAAACCAGTACTGGTTGTGTTGTAACCCAGCACCAAACACACAAAGTAACCAGTAAACCTCTGGTACCCACAGGATTATAGGAGGACTACACAGAACGTGGTGTTTACTCATGAGTTGTGCCTGAAGAATTCCTATGCCATGATGTACATTTATCCCTTCTTGAATGACATATCAGGATAAAATGTAAAGTAGTCCATGGAGCTAATGCTAAGATAGGCTAATAATATGCTAGTGACTCATAATAAAATGCTAACAATTTGATAGTAGTGCGTTTATTTATAATATAGATTATGTCAACTGTTACTGGTCTTTTTAAAACATAAATTCATAGATATTCTCTATAAAACGCCTTTTGTTAACAGTAAATAGCTCAAGTTTTGGTTGGAAACAACATCCTTACCTTAGAAAGCTCCATTGCTAAAGCTAGCTCAGCTCTGGGTCAAAGTAGCGACGCTCTCTGTTGACTCGGCTTTACTGCGCGTGCACGTTAGGAGGCGTGGCTTTCGGCTCTTTCGGGAAGGGCGGGGGAGTGAGCAACTGCCTTTCGAACTTTAAAATCTCCTCCTCCTTGCCCTGACAACGCCATCTTACGGACCCTGCCTTTAATATAAAGGAAAAGACACCACCACATAAGTATATATAAACGGTTGCGAACAGAGGAAGGAATAAAGCAATTTAGGGAGGATCTAAAAAAACAAGATTGGAATCCAGTGTACAAAGAAGAGGATGTAAATTGTGCATATGATCTATTCTTAGAAAAGTTTTGTTTCTTATACAATGTGCATTGTCCCATTCAAAAGTATAGTAACACGAATAAAGTAAACAAGTGTCCTTGGTTAACAAAAGGGTTAAAAAATGCTTGTAAAAAGAAAAATGCTTTATATAAACAATTTATTAGAGTAAGATTACTGGAATCTGAAAGAAAATATAAAATATATAAGAATAAATTGACTAATATATTAAGAGCTAGTAAAAAGATGTACTATGAAAAAATACTTAAAGGAGTTATCACCTATAATACCATGGATATCTACGTCCTACTATAGTCTTTTAGACCATTAAAATAAATTGTATTAGAAAAATAAATAAAAAATGTGATTTTTTGATCCTTTATTGTGAAGGGCATATTTTCTCGCGAGATCACACCTGATATTTCGGCTGTCTCGGACGCGCGCGGGACTGAGGAGCGCGGTGATTGGTGGAAGGAAGCAGGAAGCAGCTTCAGCGTCTTGCTCCAAAACAACAAAACTTATAACCGAACCCGACCTGGCAGTGACCTACGGGATCCAACCGTGTATTTACGAGCCCGTTATGATAGAATGTAGACATTTACTTTGTTTTATTAGTAACAATACATTGAATGCTGTGACTATTGGCTCAACAACAGACGTAAATATTCCTAGATGAACATCATTAAATAGTTGAGGTTGATGTAATGTGTAGTTAAGGTGTGGGGGTGAATAAGCATTAGCTTCATCCCACTCCCTTTGGACAAAGCCTTTTCTTTCTTTCTTTTGGTATTTTTGTTTTGAGCATGATTATTACGTTTATTGTTTAATTTCTTATGTTCAAATGTTTGTTTTTTAATATTTGTCTTATGTTCAAATAAAAATGAAATGAAAATGAAGTAGATGACTGGAGATGGCAGATGATGGCAGTGATGTCATCTCTGGCAAATCAGAATTTGACATGTGCCACTGGGCGTTTACCAAAACTCCCTCAGATTTCACATTCCTCAGATCCTTAAAGAGACTATGTGGAAGTTTAACAGCTGATACAAGTATTGAAATTTAAAATTTATTCCTCATACATTCTCCTGCAATGCCCTGGTCCTGTAGAATGAGCCCTGGCAATTTTACTGTGATTGCCTCTGTAGGCCTGTAAACTCACAGAAAAGATTGTGTTCGGGTCGAACAAGCAGGCTTCCCCAGTGTCCTCCAGAGGCAGCGTAATGCGTGATGATGTCATGTGCGTTCACGCGCCCGCAGCGTTTGTTTGCTAGCTGTAGTTTAGTGGTAGAGCGAGAGGTGGTTTTGGTAGCTGATTCAGCCAAGAAGAGAGCTGCTTCAAGCACCAGCGAAACTCCAGCCCAGACCCCAAACAAGACAAAGAACCCAAGAGTGTATTCCAGCGCGACAAAAAGGGCAAAACTCGAGTCTGGTCGCCGAAGGCAAAGAACGAAAATAAACATTGGTCCGGCCGGCATTTGAAAAGTGGAAAATGCTGAGACAAAAGACCCGCAGTTGGCATCATTGTTGCTGGACAGGTAAGAAATTATTACTAAATACGTGTGGGGTAAGGGTTGTGGGTGCTTTCAAAGCAAACCGGGGGTTTACGTATATCATAGTAGGAATATTTTAGGCTGCTTGTTTAGCGTGTCTCCATCAGAGTCAGTGGTCAGGATATTAGTCTTATTCTTATTTTTACTTCTCAGCACATTGGGACTTTTTTCCAGGGTAGGATGAGTACCGGTACTATTACCGCTCATTTATTAGTGGAAATCTCCGAGATTTCTGCAAATATATGTCCGTCTCCAAGTAAACACATTCCCCCCCCAGCGCCACTGAACCGCCCCTCCCAGTAGGCAGAACACACGCTACAAGAGGGGACACAATTTGCGCATTAGGATGCATTCTTTCCAAATGTGCAAAGGCGCATTTGGAGAGAACGTGCCGCGCGTACAGCTCCGTCAGCTCCCGTCAGCCCAGGCAAGAGGAGAGAGAGAAAAAAGACGAGTTATCCGACACCGTGAACGTTCCCTCAATGACTGACAACACGCAGCATCTGACCAGTGTCAGATGTGCCGACAGACAGGTGGAGACATGCAGGTGGAGAGGCACAATAGACCAGGAGCACAAGAAAGTAAAAGTCATAACCAGAGGAGTGTGTTGTTGGAACCAAAAAGAAAAACTTTGTGGGCATAAACATCCCAGCTTCTGTTCATGAGACAGAAGATAGGATAATTGTGTCTGGATGTGGAGAATAAATTATACAGCAGTCCTGGTTATCATTTATGAGAAGTCTTGGTAAATGCAGAAACATGCAGAGCTTTTATCATTTGATTCATTACCTATGTTTTTGTAATTGATGTTTTCTGTTTTTTTTTGTAGCATCAAATCGATGGAGCTGAAAGAACTCTTTAGATGAGGAACAAGCCCAATAGTTTGGAAACAGTGTGTAAGTAACAAATTATTCTCATAGAAATGCAATGGCTATATGTCAGTATATATAATCATGTTTTGCTGCTGTTTTTACTTCCAGATTAGCGCTGGAATGATTCAGATTATGTACCTCCAATATTAATAAGGTAGGTTTTATTATTGTTTTTTTAATACCGTAGTAACATCCCCACTCTCACTTTCTATTCACTGATTATATAAAACGTATTTTTCTTGTGCAATAGGCGTGCATCACAGGAGAAGGTTGACCAACTTCCTTGCATTGGCCTGGATGAAGCTGACAATTATAACAATTATAATTATTATATAGGCTAACAATTGTGCTATATTTCACTCAATATGCTAAAATTCTGCTTACAATAGTGACCTGCACAGAACCCAACTAATGCTGCTACTCTGTGTGTATATTTGCACATATTATGCACATCTATGCTCTGACTCATGCAGCAGAGCAATGAGAGTCAAGGTTTTTCATTGTCCCTTCATGCAACCAATCAGGTGTAATGAAATGCAAAGTTTAACCCATTAGGTTGCAGCAGTGCAGCCGGCACCAGCTCCGGTGGCCTAGTGGTAGAGTGTCCGCCCCAGGACTGGGAGATCAGGGTTCGATTCCCGGTCGGGTCATACCAAAGACCTTGAAAAAATGGGACTCAATGCCTCCTTGCTTGACACTCAGCACTAAGGGGTTGGATTGGGGGGTTAAACCACCAAATAGTTCCCAAGCGCAGCCACAGCTGCAGCTCACCGCTCCCCACCATGGGGATGGGTCAAATGCGGAGATGTAATTTCACCATTGTGTGATGAATACTTGGTACTTTAACTTTATTATTGTTGATTTTATATTTATATTATTTCTGCATTATTTTTGTATTCTTTTACATTTTGCACCAAAGGGAGTGGCACTCCAATGTCGCTGTACCCTATACAAAATCAATAAAGGCTATTTTATTCTATTGTATTCTATTCTGGCAATGCTCTCCAGGGTGGGCAGGGGGCAGCCGATGATCTTTTCTGATGATCTGGCAACCCTCTGCAGAGCCTTCCTGTCTGCTGCTGAGCAGGCAGCAAACCACACAGTGATGGAGTACACCAGCACTGATTCGATGGCAGCCCTATAAAAGGACACCAACAGTCTCTCCCCCAGATGGTTCCTCCTCAACAGCCGTAGGAAATATAGTCTTTGCCGAGCCTTCTTGACTGTTGCTGTGGTGTTTATTGTCCACTTCAGGACCTCTTGAATGTGTGTCCCCAGGAACTTGAATGAGGTTACCCGCTCCACCCAAGCCCCCTTAATTGCCACAGGAGAATGATCCCTCTTGCCCTGCCTGAAGTTCACAATCATTTCTTTGGTCTTCGTTGTATTTAGCGACAGGTTATTCAGAGTACACCATGATGTCAGTGCCTGTATTTCTTCCCTGTAAGCTGAATCATCCCCCCCCCGTAATCAAACCCACCACTGTAATATCATTGGCAAATTTGATGATGGAATATGAGGGGTGTGTGGGCCGGCAATCTGATGTGTACAGGGTGTACAAGAGTGGATTCAGCACACAACCCTGTGGGGAGCCTGTACTGAGTTTCAGAGTGGATGAATAGCATTGGCCGATTTTGACTGCCTGCTGACGATTTGTAAGAAAATCCTTGATCCAGTCGCACATAAGGGGGTCAAAATTCAGCCCAAACATTTTCTTCCACAGAATATCTGGGAGAATGGTGTTAAATGCTGAGCTAAAGTCTGCGAAGAGCAGTCTGGCATAAGTGACACAATTTGATGTCCTTCAGAGAAATTGACCTCTATCATTAGTAAAATAGATATTTCTAATCAAAGACTGCAATTAACCTTCTGTTATAGACCAAATATGTATTTTATCAACCTAATTTTCAAATGAATTCCTAAAAACTCGGACAGTGTGACTCTTTAGATCAACTTTTTGAATTATCTGTGTCTTTGTCGTTCAAATTTAGGATTAGAACTACCGGTCTCCTGCAATATTTTGTATTACATTATATATTACATATTATATATTACTTTAACCATTTAACTGTCCAAAGTTTAACTATTTTCCAAAACTCCTTTATGTTGCTATGTTATAATGTTTACTTTAATTTTTCAACCGATTTTGCTCCGCTCCAGATGAACTTAATTTGTTCGTACTGAATTCTCTTGTAATTATTTATTTTTCACTTTTCATTATCTATTCATTTATTTTTCAAGTTAGGAGCTATTGGCCGAACTAAGTAATTATCTTTACGCGTTTGTGCTGTTCATTATGCCAAAATAATGTTTGTATTAATTTTCCGTTCATGAAATTGCCACTGTAGTTATTCTGCTTTGCGTGTGGGACATTGAGTTTAATGTAGATAGCACACAATGTGAATTTGGGGCCAAATTCATAATTTGTTTTGCTTTTCATCGCTGCAGCTCAAGCAAACACACACGAACAGTCACGCCTCCAGACAGACACCACAGCAGCATTTAACACACAGGCCCTGAGCCCACACGGATCAGAACCAGAACCTCAGACACACCTCCAGCACACACACACTATTGCAGGACTCCTCGCTCTGGTCCACGCCCACTCAGCAGCAGCACACACTTAGGTTCCAAACTCACTCATGAAACGCAACAGGCTTAGACAAAGTTCCAGCAGGCACACCGCAAATCACACCAAGACCACCAATAACTGGTCATTCATCCACGTAGCCACACCTTAACAAAAAACATCCACACTCTCAAATCATGCACTAGGAAGTAGGTGGAAGTCTACCTCCTATCAGTGTGGGAACTCGTTCCACTACTACCAACCAATGAACAAACAAATAGACAGACAGACTAACAGACATACAACAGGAGATTGCGTTTATCACGGTCAAAAACACTCAAAAACCATCCGAAACTCCCACAGTTCCTTTACCGCGTATCTATCACAGCTGTTCAACTTCAGGGAAGAGTTTATTTACTGGAAAAACGTCCAAAACCTGCCAAACAAGCATTTATATTAAGGCATAATGCACAAAAGCCATAATTTAGGGTACTCTGTGTCAATAGCATATAACTGGAGATAGCGTTTATTTCACGGCAAAACGCACAAAGACCTGCCAAACAAGCGTTTGTATTAAGGCATAATGCACAAAAGCCATAATTTAGGGTTCTCCAAGTTAATAGCATATAAGTCCAGAGTAGCGTTTATTTCATGGCAAAACGCCCAAAGACCTGCCAAACAAGCGTTTGTATTAAGGCATAATTTAGTGTTCCCTGAGTTAGTATCCACACATAAACAAAAATGTCTCACCAGATCTCCCCAGCTCAGAAGCTTGAGTTTGCAGACCCGGTGCCCCCCTGGCGACGTCAGATCCCAGGCGCCGACCTCCAGCGAAAGCAGGGTGCTGCAATGTCCGGCGGTGGCATTTGGCGTTGACAGAGAAGACCCCCAGGCTCCGCTCGAAGGACCAATTTATGTTAGGGATTTTCTCAATCAACCTACCCGGAACTGAGGAGATAAGAGAGAGACAATGAACCACACATGTAACCGTTTGCAAAGGGTGACAGACCAACTCAGGACAGAGTGTAGTCTGCCCTGAGCAGCTGCCAACACAGTTTATTTAAAGTGTGAGATAAGGCAGTGGGTGTGTTTATATGATGTGTGTGTGTTACAGAATGAAATAGAGAAGCAGTACAGGACTTATAAAGTCTATAACAGTTCCTCATCTTCAGAATCTTCCTCCTGGCTGCATGGAACTCCTTGTAAATATTTAAGCATTGATCCAATGAATGTTTTTGAAATGTAAAAAAAAGTGATTAGCAAAAGTTAAATAAAAGTAACAACACATTAGGATTTACTAATGATTTTTTTTACAGTGGGAATTCTGTATCATTAGATGAGACACTATTATTCAGCTATAGAACAAAATAATATATTTTTATAGACTTCTCTAGAGGTAATTCAACATGCTTTTTGGGCCTAAAATAATATTTTCAACAAGTCAATAGTACAAAAATGAAAATAAGAAAATAAAAACATCTTGAATGAAACAGTTCTAGAAATTATGCTATTATTATAAATATTAACTATTCACTAATTTATCAACAGGATTGTTTCAGTAATTAATCTATCAGTTCAAAGTTTTACATTTGACACATTTTATGATTCACCATTTTGGTAACACTATAGGACTGTCAGAAAGGAACATTTTGACCTCCTGCCCTGCCAGTACAGCACACAATGATAAAGATGCCCTAAACAGAGGCTGATAATATGTCAGAGCTTATTTTAATCATACAGAGGTAAACATAGCAGACATAATAATTATTTAATTAGCAGTGTTTAGTTAATTAACAAAGTTACTGTGAACTACAAAACACACTGGAGAACAATAGGTTGTTGGCTGACAGACAGCTGATAAGCTACATGGAAACAGCCAACAACATGGTAAAAAAATATTTTTGAAAGATGAGTAATATTAATAGAACATTGAATTTATGACTCACTATCCAATAATTAGATTTTCTGACTGACATGTCAACTGGGACAAAGACGCTGACTAAGCTCTAAGTCCAATTTCTCTCCAAAGCTCGGATGGACGGACGGACGGACAACGGACAATGCATGCAGGACCAAAGTGCCTGACTGCTGCAGGCCGGGAGACAGCGGACCCCATCCGTCCGTCCATCTGTCCATCCATCCATCCATCCACTTCCGCTTATCCGGAGTCGGGTCGTGGGGGCAGCAGCTTAAGGATGGAGGCCCAGACTTCCCTCTCCCCAGCCACTTGGGCCAGCTCCTCCAGGGGAATCCCAAGGCGTTCCCTGGCCAGTCGAGAGGTATAGTCCCTCCAGCCTGGGTCTTCCTTTGGGTCTCCTCCCGGTTGGACGTGCCTGGAACACCTCACCAGGGAGGCGTCCAGGAGGCATCCTAATCAGATGCCCGAGCCACCTCAACTGGCTCCTCTCGATGTGGAGGAGCAGCGGGTCTACTCCGAGCCCCTACCAGATGATCGAGCTTCTCACCCTATCTCTAAGGGAGAGCCCAGCCACCCTGCAGAGAAAACTCATTTCGGCAGCTTCTATCCGCGATCTCGTTCTTTCGATCACTACCCAAAGCTCGTGACCATAGGTGAGGGTAGGAACGTAGATCGACCGTTAAATTGAGAGCTTCGCCTTTCGGTTCAGCTCTCTCTTTACCACTACAGACCGGTACAACGCCCCCATCACTGCAGACGCAGCACCAATCCGCTTGTCGATCTCACGCTCCACATCCAGAGCCTTAAGGAAATCTGGGCAGATCTCATCCACCCCCGGAGCCTTTCCACTGAGGAGTTTTTTGACCACCTCAGTGACCTCAGCTCCAGAGATTGGAGAGCCCAACCCAAAGTTCCCAGACTCTGCTTCCACCCTGGAAGATGTGCCGGTGGGATTGACGAGGTCTTCGAAGTACTCGGCCCACTGGTTCACAACGTCCCAAGTCGAGGTCAGCAGCACACCCTCCCTACTGTAAACAGTGTTGGTAGTGCACTGCTTTCCCCTCCCGAGGTGCCGGATGGTGGACCAGAATCTTTTCGAAGCCGTACGGAAGTCTTGTTCCATGGTCTCACCGAACTCCTCCCATGCCCGGGTTTTTGCCTCCGCAACCACCCTAGGACTGCCGGTACCTATCAGCTGCCTCCGGAGTCGCACAGGCCAAAAAGACCTGATAGGACTCTTTCGTCAGCTTGACAGCATTCCTAACCACTGGTGTCCACCAGCGGGTTCGGGGGTTGCAGCCACGACAGGCACCGACCACACTGCGGCCACAGCTGCGGCGAGCTGCCTCGACAATGGAGTCACGAAACATGGCCCATTCTGACTCAATGTCCCCTGCCTCCCACGGGACACGTTCGAAGTTCTGTCGGAGGTGGGAATTGAAGCTCCTTCTGACAGGAGACTCTGCCAGACGTTCCCAGCAGACCCTCACAACACGTTTGGGTCTGCCAGGTCTGACCGGCATCTTCCCCCACCATTGAAGCCAACTCACCAACTCACTCAACTAAGATGTGCATTTAAACTACTGAGTTAGCAGCTAGCCTCTGCTAGCACCAGAATACTTACAAGCCTCAACACAGAAGCTCAGATAGACTCCAACTAATTCACCAGGCTGCCCAGTCAGCTAATAAAGACGAACTTATCAGCAAGGGATGTACGGAAGTCAGCTCTCTGGGTTTTTTGTCTTTCTTCTCTGCTCCAGATTCGTGTTGTCTCTTCATCATCGGCCGCAGCAGCGCCGCTGGGTATCAAACATTGCGGTGATGAAGCAAAACCGAAACCAAACCTTCGGGCTGTACCATTACTGTGCGGGCAGGGTGTGTGTGTGTGTGTGTGTAATGTGTGTGTGTGTAATGTTTGTAAATTATGAGAATAGCTATTTTGCCCAAATTCTGACTGATAGGCTACATAATTAAGAAAACACTCAACGGCTCAAACGGTGGGCAGCTAATTTATGTGTTTTCTGAGCAATATGCTACTGTAATAACTCAACTCTGTAATAATTTTTTGGGCCCCCCCCCCCCAGGTACCGAGGCCCTACGCACTCTGCGTACCTTACGTGTGGACAGCGGCGGCCCTGCCCCCGGGCAGTCGGTGACGTCATCTCTGGCACCGTGGTCTCTGGTCAAGTCAATTTTATTTATATAGCGCTTTACAACAGCATGAAAGCTGACCAAAGTGCTTAACAAGCCAATACAAATACATTAAAAACAACAGCAATTTGCTAAAATGCTGAAAATAAATTACAATAAAAGGCTCATAGTAAAAAAAATAAAAAAACGACATAAAAACCAATAAAAACAAATTATTCAAACAGAATTAAAAGCAACTAAAACAGATGCACTCTCACTCTGAATTAACAGTGACTGAGAACAGATGAGTCTTTAAAAGCCATTTAAAACCTGACAATGAGGAAGCCATCCTAATCTGAATTGGCAGTGCATTCCACAACCTTGGGGCTGCTACTGAGAAAGCTCTGTCACCCCTGAGCCTCTGCTTTGTTCTCGGCACCTCCTGAAGAAGTTGGTCAGCCGACCTTAGAGACCGAGTTGGGGAGTGAGCAACTAAAAGCTCAGAGAGATACTGCGGGAAAGGCTATTTCAGTGTTGCCAACTGCCTTCAACAGAAAGTAGCTGAGGTTCACCCAGAAAGTCACCCAGATGTCGCCAGATTACGTCACACAGTAATTTGCATATTGATGACATCATCATGTCACCTTGGCGTTAATTTCCCCCTCAACATCTAAAATTATATACATATATATATATATATCTGTAATCACACGTTTGACTTTAATGAACTCATCTGCAGAAGTTTTTTTAAACTATAGCACTTTTCCTTTTTTAGGGTCTGAAGTACTTTGTTTCTCAGAAATTTGGGTTTCTGATCTTTAAGCTTTTTAAAACATGTTAGTCTTTCTTAGGATTAAAAGGGAGGAAAATAAAAACTATTTTAATTGTTTAAATGATTAACTAGTATGATCCAAATGGCCCAATGTGCGTTGATGTGTAAAATACATTCTTAAAGAATCCAATCCAATCCAATTATTTCTAGAGCACACTTATACACAGCCAAGGCTGACCAAAGTGCTGTACAGTAAAAATAACAAGCATACACAGTAAAACCAACATACAACACAGGAAATGATAAGAATAAATAAAGTGATATTAAGGCAGATTTGGTGTGGTGATCCGGACAGTTCTGTTATAGGACATAGCTAAGACCTCCTGCTCTCCTCATTCTCACAGACGCTCTGCACATTTGTGCATTTACCAGTGTTTTCTTCAACATCGGCTTTTCCCCCTCATAGTTTCTCCACTTGTCCATTATGTTTTCTCTCCATCTAGATCGTGATAATAACGGCGCACACAGGTGCACCGTGCAAAAGAGAGCAGGTGTTTCAGGTTAAAATACAATCCCCGTGTCACTGAAGGAAACTCCGATGAGCCACAGTGCTGCGTGTGTTAGCGGGATGGTGGTTCAAACTCCCGCTGACTTTATTCGCCAAATGCAGGCAGGACCAAAGTGCCTGACTGCTGCAGGCCGGGAGACAGCGGATTCACGCCTGCTCTGCCTCTAAACAGCAGAAGCTTAAATCTGCAGCAGCAGGCGTAAATCAGCGGTCTCCAGCTCTGCAGCTGCACATTTCTTGACGGCCCGGATGAGAAAAGTTTATGATTGGTCAGTTGATGTAATGTGATCATCCTCATGCCACGGCTCGTGCATATGCGCAGATCATTCTGTTTCCTGGTTCATGGAATAATGGTCTGGAGCGCAAACAGTTTTTCTTGCTAATCTGCAGGGAATATCTACAAGAAAGTTCAACAGAAAGTAGCAAAGGGTCCTCAGAAAAGCTGCTAGGTTTGTCGCTAGGCTTTGTTTGGAATAAAAAGTTGTTGAGGGGGTCGAAAAGTTAGAATCGTTAGAAACAGCGACGAAGTTGCTGAGTTGGCAACACTGGCTATGTACAGATTTAAATGCCAAAAAAGGACCTTATTCCGAACCCTAAAATCAACAGGCAGCCAGTGCAGGGAAGCCAAAATTGGGGTGATGTGATCCCTCTTCCTGGAACCCGTCAATATGCGTGCTGCTGCATTTTGCACCATTTGAAGACGGGAGAGGTGAGATTGAGGAAGACCAAGGTACAGTGAGTTACAATAGTCGAGTCGTGATGTAATAAACGCATGAATCACTGTCTCAAACTCATGTTTTGAGAGCAAATGCTTAACCTGGGCAATCCTCCTTAAATGATAAAAACTTGCCTTTGTTATGGACAAGCACTGATTTGCTTGTCCAGAACTAGGTCACTGTCAAATAGAACTCCCAGATTGGTCACTACAGGTTTCAGAAATGGGGCCAATCGACCAAGGTCAGTTGAACACTGCGCACTGGACACACTGGGACTAAAAAGCATGACCTCAGTCTTGTCATTATTAAAGTGTAAAAAATTTGCCGACATCCACGTTTTATCCTCATTGAGGCAGTTTAACCCTCCGGCTGTCCTATTGGATGACCCCACCAGGAAAGGTGACGTTTGAGCAAGATTGATGGTTTATCCATTGGGGTCTACGTGGCAGGGGTGAGGTGGTGCTCAGTGCTCACCTCTGCCACATGGACCCCAAGGGATTAACCATCAACCCTGCTCAAACGTCACCTTTCCTGGTGGGGTCACCCAATAGGACAGCGGGAGGGTTAATAGAGGAACTAATGAATTAGGCAGGCCACGTTTAATGGGAAAGTAAACTTGGGTGTCATCTGCATACAAATGGAAAGAACATCCATGTTTCCTAAAAATAGAACCCAGAGGCAGCAAATAAAGGGGGAACAACAAAGGGCCTAGCACCGATCCTTGAGGAACCCCGCATAAGAGAGGGGAAGGAGATGACATAAAGCAGGGCTATTCAAATGGCGGCCCGCGGGCCACTTCCGGCCCGCGGGCCCTCACCAGGTGGCCCGCCTGGCCCTATCCCCCAACCACCAACAGAAAAAACCCAGTTAAAACAGTTTTTGCGTGCGAGTTTCAAAATTCCCACACTGATATTGCACTTGAACGCAACACCATTTTAGCAATCACAGACATATATATGTAGACACCCCGTGGACTGGTGCTGCCTATTGGAGCTGCCCATCTACATACTCATGTCTATGTCTGCAGTTGACCAATAAAAACACACCTTTGGGACGCCGCAGCAGCAAGACTCTGGTTTCAACTTATGCTTAAAATGCGGATTATAGACTACACACCCGTTTTATTTTTGTTAACAGACCAAATAAAACCAGAGTTATACTAAAATAATTAAACTAAGAATGGGTTCAGTAGCGTTTTGTTGCTGAGGGAGAGGATGGCTGTTGCGTGATCTGACAGCAGGTGTCAAAAGGTGCGCTGAGGCGCTGTCACGGAGCGGAGAAAACACTGAGACAGACATTGACGGCAAAACTTTAGATACTGGAGCAATTTGTGACAGATAGATAGTTACTTCTCTGTAGTTTAGTGGTTTTTTGTATAAAGGAGGATGAGAAGGAAGGATGTCCAGCTGACAGCTCAGCTGTTTAGCTGGAAGACGTGAAAAGGAGCAGCAAGCGTTTTATTCGTGGACGGAAATGACGGGAAACGTGGGTTTAGAGGTGGCGAGTGCATGAAGAGGTGGAGAATGAGGGAAAAAAATGTGTCCGTGTTAAAAAGTCTCTAAAATACAAAAAAAGGACTAAATAAACTAAAAATAAACTGTAAACACATTATATTGGACCGCATACATGACAATTTACCCCATAACTCACTGTTGCTGCATCTTCTTTTGTTTTCTGGAGGCTTCCCCCCCCCCCAAAAAAAATCTAAAATCCGCTTTTAATCCAGCTTGGATGGAAAAATATGTGTGACAATGAGCATCCTGTCACCGGATCCCGATTGATTATGCACCTGGGCTGCTGGGCCATGAGTATATATGTTTGGCTGACTGGTTAGCGTGCGTGTCTCCCACCCGGGAAGTCCGCGGTTCGAGTCCCACCCGGGCCCTGTTTTGTCCACCTTGTCACATATGTTTATTTTGCATAGCTGCTATGCTATTATTGTTAATTTTCATTTAGTAGCTGCGATCGAGTTAATGCAGGTTAAAAACCATAAAAATGTTTGTATTACCAGCTCTGCAACTGTTGAATTGATGCAGATCATTAAAACAATAAGAAGACGTGCATTGCTGTTATTTTAGTTGTATTTGTAGGAGTGGTGGAGGTAATCAGTCAAAATATTAAAATTTAATATTTAAATGTTGTCAGTAAAATACATAATAAAGATTTGGGTATCCGGCCCTAAGCTGATCCGCGATTTAGAAATCTGGCCCAGTAGAGAAAGTAATTGAATAGGCCTGACATAAAGCCACCTAAAGAAACACAAAACGACCTCTCAGCCAAGTAGGACACAAACCAGTCCAAAGCAACTCCTTGAACTCCAACAAAATGTTGCAACCAAGAAATCAGGACACTGTGGTCCACGGTGTCAAAGGCAGCAGACAAGTCCAACAGCACCAGAACCACAAACTCTACAGAGCCAGTAGCTAAAAAATGATCATTTATGACCCTGAGCAGTGCAGACTCCATGCTATGTGCCTTTTTAAAACCTGACTGGAATTTTTCACAAATATCATTCACATGCAAAAACTCAGTCAGTTGCAAATATACCACTTTTTCCAGAACCTTGAAAAGGAATGGAAGTTTAGAAATAGGCCTATAATTAGACATGGTAGAGGGGTCAAGACCAGTGGCGGCTGTTGACTTTTTTTGGGGTGGGGCGCTAACCACATATCACCACTAGGGGACGCCAAATTACCATGGATTCTTATGCATCGCAGGAGCACTTCGGCAACAAATTTGTTCAAAAAGTTTTTGAATATTAAGTAAGTTTTTGACAAAAACATGCTTAATATTCATCCATTCACCCATATATTACACAAACTGCACACACACTTAAGGGGAGTAGGCTAATCTAATCAATAGAATCCACTTTCTACCAACACCCAATAAGCTGTAAATAAACGTGAGGCCGTAAAATAGACGCTACACATATCCAGAAAAACACACAGTGACACAACGCAAGATATCCACAGAAGCAGGCGTTTAGATTAAAGCCCAGACTCACAAACAAGAATAGAAGTACCACTCTTAGTTCAAAGCGTATGGAGCGGTGCCCACCGCTAACGCAGCAGCAAGCTAATTTCCTGAAGCCAAAAGCTAAAATCAGGCTTACCTGCAGGTTATGGCCATAATTCGTGGTGTAGTAAAAACAATCCACTCGGTTCGTGAAATCCTATATCCCAACGTAAAAGCTGAGCTGATCAGACTGTTTTACCCGCTCGAGTGTTTGATGCATTCCATCATTTTTCTGTTTACATGGATTCTCTCCCTGTGATTGGTTAATACCAGCTGAAAAAAACTCAACAACAAGCAATTTGATTGGCCCTCTGGGCGGGGTGAACAACCTGACCAATGAGCGATCTCCTCCCCCTGGTCTGAGCAGAATTCACCTGGTGATGATCGCTACACGATGCGCCCAAAGCCTCTCCTAATCTTTCTCGTTGTGGATGGTTTGGGGATCCAGTGCGCATGCACCAGTTAACCCATATTAAGTCAATGGTAAAGATTGCTGCGCCCGCGAGAGGACACGTGACAAGTACGTCGACGATTCGGCCGTGTTAAAAGTAAAAAGAACATTATTAAACTACAATTAAACACAGATTACACACAGCACTTAGTCCATATGGTGTATAGATCGTTTAGTTTACTTTTTATGTTTTTTTAAATATATTTTGTGATTCCTATCTTCTTCTTCTCCTTCCTGTGAGACTGGTGGGGCGGCGCCCTAGCGCCCCCTATGGACGAGCCACCACTGGTCAAGACCGGGCTTTTTGAGTAGTGGCTGGACAATGGCATGTTTCCAAGATTCTGGTAAGAACCCAAGGGCCCATGTAGAAAAAAAAACACCTTAAACAGGCGGGGAGGAATTACATCAGTAGGTGAACCTGAGAGTTTTAAGGGTTCCAAAATCTCCCACAGGCAGTATCAGTGGTACAAATTGACAAAATGTTGAAGGGTAGCATCCAAAAGCAACCTGAGCAGGAAATGATGGTATCTGGTGGCTCATGACATTGTTAGGAACATACACACACAGGGCAGTAGACTCAAGCAACTGAGGTAAGGTGGTGATGAGTGTACAATTAAAGCGACCATGTCATTATTGGCAGCGAGCGGTTGGATGTGAAATGACGACTATAGTCGTTAATGGCAGGGAATGAGTTAATTGACATTGTTACAGCCCCTGGCTGGTTTGTGTGTTTTAAACTTCTCCTCTGGTTTTCCTCCCTTCCTGTGAGTGAGAGGAGAGCACCTGCAGCAGCTGACTCCACTCCCACTGATCACCTTCCACTTTGGTTGTACCAGCTGTCCCAACTCTCAATCAGCCCAGACACTGCTACAAAGCCCAGCCACACCTCAGATTCTGGGAGCAGCAGGACAGGAAGAAGCTCTGTCTTGTTGTCTCCCCGGCGGTGGTTATTTTCTGTGTTTTCTTGATTTTTTTTAACAGCTTGTCTCAGAGTTTAAAGTTTTAGCTAAACTGTGTGTTAACCCTTTTGGGTATTTTGGAATTTAAAAATGTCGGTTTTCCCTGAGTTAGCCTGTATGCCTGTAGGAAGGTAATGTGATGCCAACTTAATGTGGCACTCACTTTGGGGGTGGCGACCCAGTAAAGATGGGAAAATATTTAGTAAGGTTTGCTAATTCCTCTGAGACATTTTTTGTTTTGAGCTGTATTTTGGTTAATGGTCTCCTAGGTAGGGTTAAGCAAACTTTAAGTATTCATTCTGTTAACCGTTTGAGTTGTAATCCTGGACAAGTATTCATTTGTGTGACAGTTATGTGATGTCTTTCTGACGAGCCTGCTTAAAGCAGACTAAGACAATCACCTCAGTGTTTGGTTTGGTAATGAGACCTTTGTTACTTCTGTTTACCACCGGTTTCTTTTGAGTTTTGTAAATAAAACATCCTTCCATAATTTTAACATTGAAACATGCATCTTTTTATTGCTACCCAGACCACCTAGACGGCCTGGTACGTAACAAACATCCACTGTTTAACATCTTCCAAACAGGCCATTAGAGAAGCAGATGAATTTGGAGTTAGTGGTAAATAAATCTGAAGATCATCTGCAAAACAATGAAAAGTAATGTTGTGTTTGGCAAAGATAGAGGCAAGGGGCAAAATATATAGAGAAAAAAGTGCAGGCCTAGAATGAAGCCCTGGGGAACCCCACTATCTACAGGTGCCACTTGAAATCTAAACTTCCCCAAATGCACAGAAAAAGATCTGTCCTGTAGATAAGACTGGAACCATTTAAGAACTGTTCCCCTTATTCCAACATATATATCATGATCAATAGTGTCAAATGCAGCAGATAAGTCCAGCAGCATTAAAGCAGCAGAATTACCAGCATCACTGATCATCAACAAATCATTAACCACTCGTAAAAGAGCACTTTCAGCGCTATGTTGTGCCTTAAAACCTGACTGAAATTTGTCAGAAATGCAATGCATAGTTAAATAATCCTGCAACTGAGAATAAATCACCTTCTCTAGAACTTTTGACAAAAAACCAAGTTTGGAAATAGGTCTATAGTTAGAAAGGCAAGTTGAATCCAGACTTGGCTTTTTTAACAGGGGATTTGCCACAGCTTGTTTAAAATACAACGGAACACAGCCTGAGGTGAGAGAACAGTTGATTAGTCTGTGCACAACAGAAGCAATACTGTCAAAGACCTGCTTAAACATACAAGGAGGAATGCAATCAAAGAGAAGGTCTCAAATGATGAACAATGTCAGATAATGTCAGGTTATCCGCAGGCGTTCTGGAGCTGTTAATCCAGAAACCCGTCATTCAGGTGAGACTCAGCTTAAGCTCCAGCCCGACGTTGGAGCCACTCAGCCTGAAACTGCTCGTCCTCCACCAGAAGCTGCAGCCCAAAGCCAGCTGGGATCAGAACGTGGCCGTCCTGGTGCAGCTCCATCCGCCTTGGTCCTCGGGTGCTCTATGGTGAAGCATGTCCATCTTCCTGCTGCAAAAACGTTCTGCTATTCTGGTGCACGAGTATTGGATATAGACTCAAAAATCCCACTGCTGCTGGATCAAAATCCTGCTGCTTCATCTGTTATTCTACACATTGGACACAACGACCTGAGAAATATGCAGTCAGAGATGCTCAAATCTGATTTCATGTGCGTTATTGACACTGTCCTACAATCAGACCGACGACTCATCATCTCCGGCCCTTTGCCCTGCCCCAGCTTGAGAGACGTCAAGTTCACTCGTGCTCTTCAGCTTCACACATGGCTGAAAGGCTACTGCTGTAAACTTGGCATTCCGTTTGTGGACAACTTCATGGCCTTTCTTAATCGCCCTTATCTTTTTAAAACTGATGGAGTTCATCCAAACTCACAAGGGTCCCGCATCCTGGCCAAGAATATGGAGCTTACATTAACCTCATCCAAGAGACCTGGTCTGATGTTCGGTGAGTCCGATCCATATTAATGATCATCAGTGTGTGTCACAGATCCCTGTTATTATTACCCATAGGCCCAATCACAGCCATTTTCCTGTGATGCACAGAAACCTAAATAATGTACATCTGGTTCGGACTCTGCCTGCTAGCCCAAAGCAAGATTACATTAAGATGTCCTTACTAAGTATTTCATTGTAAACGACCTAATAACTACTCATTCTCTGGAATTCATGTTTGTGACTGAAACTTGGTTGGATCAGACTGGCACAGCTGTGCTCAATGAGACTGCGCCTCATAGCTTTAATTTTATTCACACCACCAGATCTGGTAAAAAAGGAGGTGGAATAGCTGCTGTTTTCTCTGACTGTTATAGCTGCAAAAACATTTATCTAGGAACGTTCTCATCATTTGAATATCTTGCTATATCTGTTCAATGCAAGAGTCCAATACTGATAATAGCTGTTTATCATCCTCCAAAATCAAAATGTGGGTTTTATGAGGAACTATCTGACTTACTATCAAAGGTTTCCATAGATTTTAAACAGTTACTTATTTTAGGTGATTTTAATATTCATGTGGATGAACAGGAGGCCCCAGAAGTGAAACAATTTTTTAGCATCCTTGATGCCTTCAGTCTAACTCAGCATGTCTGTGGGCCTACTCACAACAAAGGTCACACTTTAGATTTGGTTATATCAAATGACTTCAATGTCACTGTTCCCACAATTACAGATATAGCTATATCTGACCATTACTGTTTATTTTTTAATGTTTCAGCTGCTCCTTCCCAGCTGCGTACACCTCAGGAAGTCAAAAAACGTTTTATTGACAATAACACAATAGAAAACTTTAAGAAAATCATAGATGAGTTTCCTGCATCTACGAGGTCACAAACAGATGATCTAGTGATGAATTTTAATTTAAAATTGGAAAACGTAATGGATCAAGTTGCACCTGTTAAAACTAGATGCATAAAAAAACCTAAACCCCCCTGGAGACAGGGGCCTGAAATCAGAGTCTTAAAGAGGAAATGTCGACAGGCAGAACGACAGTGGAGGAAATCAAAACTTCAAATTCATTATGATAACTAGAGATCAACTCTATGAGTATAACAAAGAAATAAAAGCCAGCAGAGTTAACTTGAATGAAAACATTAACAATAGTAAAGTTCAAATTTGCCGTTTCTTAGTAAACTACTTGAGAAAGCAGTTTTCACTCAGATAAACAGTTACCTTTCATCAAACAACATCTTCGATACTTACCAGTCTGGTTTTCGCTGTAACCACAGCACAGAGACAGCTCTTATTAAGGTTGTTAATGACCTACACATAAACACGAACTCCAGAAAAGTAACTGTCCTTGTCCTTCTGGACCTTAGTGCTGCATTTGATACAGTTGACCATGCTATTCTGTTAGACAGGTTACACTGGGTTGGCTTCTCTGGTCCAGTTCTTAGATGGTTTCAAACATACCTTAGAGACAGGCAGTCATTTTTATCAGTTGGGGGGTTTAACTCTAAAAAAGTGGTGGTTACTTGTGGTGTACCTCAAGGTTCGATCCTTGGTTCGCTATTATTTAACCTGTATATGCTTCCACTTGTGCACATTGTTCAGAGACACAATGTAAACTATTATAATTATGCAGATAATTTACAATTATACATTTCATTGTCCTCTGATAATACAGCTCCCCTCGACTCCCTTACACAATGTATTAAGGATATCAGAAATGTCAGAAAATGGATGTCAAAAAATTTCTTACAATTAAATCAAGATAAGACAGAAATTCTGGTATTTGGTCCAAACGCCCAGAGACAGAAAGTTGCAGACCTTCTCACTTCTCTGGCTCTTCAATGTAAAAATGAAGCACGTGTAACCCGTGTTTCATCTATCAACCCAAATACATACGAGACTGGAATAAACAATATTAAATGATACGGGGCCTGGGCTCGTGGTAATGAGTTACAGCATTTTATCCTATTTTAAGCCACCGATTTTCTTTACCCATAAATATTATTGCCTATTTTAACAAGGACCACCACAACTGTATTCAAAATATTTACAAGTATTTATTTATAAACAGGAAATAAAATTTAAAGGCTTCTTTAAAACAAAATAACAAAATTTACATCCCATTTTAGTACTTTGGTATGGATTGAGATTTTTCCTAACTTAAACCTTTTCATTTGTTTTAAACCAAAACAAAGCTTTTCATTTCCATACAAGATATTCCAATATCATAAATTTTGAACTTCCTTTCACTTGTGGGCCCACACACACTCTCTCACGCAACACCTCACAACTGTAATCCCACCCCGTTGCAGGCCTGATTGTTGGAAATTGAGTGCGGTGGGGCCTACAAACTTAAATGGCCGCTTCACTCAGAAACTGAGCATAAAACAAAAGCACGTGCATAAAGGTAACAGTACTCACAAAGTCCAGGGTTATGGCAGCAGAGGAAAAGGGAATTTGGGATGAGCAGTCTCACATAGGGTAAGGGCAAACGGGCGACGGTGATCACTGAGGAATGACAACAGCAGGACACTCCACAGCAGAAAACCGGCATGGAACACGCAGCAGGGACCGTTGGATTGAAAACCGTCTCTCTTTTCTCCAAACTCCGTCTCCTTTAGAGCATATTATTCAAATTGAGCCTGCTTATCAACACTATCTCGTAATGAATTAGCATTAGCTTCACTTTAAGTTCAGAAATAACACCATGCAAAGGCTACGATAAACAGGCACATATACACTGAATGCTACTGCTAATTAGCAGGTCGCTAACTGCATTACACGTTCAGTCTTTTTACTATAACAATTAGTCATAGCATATTTCAGGCATATACAATCTCTTGCAGGTCACAATTGAAGCTTATATCAGGACCACGATTAGTCGACCTTCTCGAACAAACCTCAACGCTTCCCACAACTTGATGCCTCCTCCGTTAGCTCTCTCAGTAACGTCTGTCTCTCTCGTCAAACCTGACTCGCTACTCCCCACGCTAACTGGTGCCCTTAGTCCCGCCCCTTACCAAAGAACATGGCTCTGATTGGCTCGTGAGTACTAATACAACCAATGGAAAAATAGAAATTAAATGATTGACAAATGACCGTAAAACAAGTTAGGTTACACACATAACAGCTCCTCACTATCTCACAGATTGAACTTGCACCATCATAACCATAGATATATATATATATATCACTAGATGCCTTAACTGGGAGTCGACAGCGTCCATACACGGCGGCCATCTTACCTCGGACAGCTTATGTTCCGTTCTCAATGGTAGCAGATGGAAGGTGAGTGAACAACTTAAACAAAAACACTCTTAACTTGATTAAATATTAATGGATTTACAAGTGGGTTGCATTATTACAAACCTTATAGCACATAGGCTTGATAGGACATACTTTAACATTTTTAAATTAATGGGCCAAATCCGTCATATTTTACAGCCACATCTCTGGCGTTAATAACAAACCAAACCGTTTGAAATTCGGTTGAAAACTGAGCAAGTTAGAGTTATTTAAATAGTACATGCACCATTGACACCAATGTTACGAAAGGGGGCCGAAGTCCGAGGTAAGATGGCCGCCGCGTAGGGACGTTCGTCCAATCGACGAAGAGCGCGGGTAAGGCATCTAGTGATATATATATGATATCTATGATCATAACAACCAAGTCCTATTAAACAGTGCAAATTATTATATTTATGCTTTTTTTTAAAAAGACATGTCTATTAACCATTTTAACTTCTTTTTTAACTATTTTTTTAAAACCTATTAATTATTATGAACTAATTTATTAACATTAATGCTCTGTACTGGTATTATATTTGTACAGGGCTATACACGTAACTTGGGTGTAATATTAGACAGTGACCAGAATTTTAAAAAACACATTAATCATACAACTAAAAGCTTTTTTTCATTTACGTAACATTTCTAAAATTAAACATTTTGTATCAAAAACTGACCTTGAAATATTAATCCATGCATTCATAACTAGTAGGCTAGATTATTGCAATGGCCTCCTAACAGGCCTCCCTTAGTATGCTGCTCACAGATTGCAGCTGATTCAGAATGCTGCTGCTCGTGTTCTGACGGGACAAAGAAATCAGAACACATCACTCCTGTTCTAAGATGTCTGCACTCTGTTACCAGTTGAAAAAAGAATTGATTTTAAAATCCTGCTGCTTGTATATAAAGCTCTTAATGGCCTTGCACCACAATATATTACAGACATGCTAGTCCCTTACATACCAGTCAGATCACTCCGGTCTGCAGATCATGGTAACCTGGTTATACCACATATATATTCTAAGTCAGGGGGAACTGCTTTTAGTGTATATGCACCAAAAATCTGGAATACTCTGCCTTTAGACATGAGGGAAGCAGCTACACCAAATATTTTTAAGATAAAGTTAAAAACTTTTTTATTTGAACAAACATATGGTTAGGTTGTCTTATTTTATATCCTCTTTTAATTGTTCTATAGCTTTATTTTTATTTTTACTTTTTAGATAAGGGCTCGTAATTATGTTTCACTGCTTTAATTACTTTTACCTCAGTCTTTGTTTTATGGGCGTGTGTGGATGTGTGTGTAAATGTATGTTTGAATGTATGGGTTTTTAATTGTTTTATGTGTGTATTTTATGTATGTACTACTGCAGCAGAAGATGAGGGGTGCAGGAGTGGACAAACATCTGACTGCATGGATCATCAACTACCTCACCAACAGGCCACAGTACGTGAGGCTGCACAACTGTACGTCTGAGGTGGTTGTGTGCAGTACTGGAGCTCCGCAGGGTACAGTGCTCTCACCCTTTCTCTTCACCTTCTACACCTCGGACTTCACCTACAACACCAGCAGCTGTCACCTCCAGAAGTTCTCTGATGACTCGGCCATTGTCGGCTGTGTGTCTGAGGGGGACGACCAGGAGTACAGGTCAGTCATCATGGACTTTGTGAACTGGTGTGAGCATAACCACCTTTGCTTGAACACCAGTAAAACAAAGGAAATGGTGATTGACTTCCAGAGAAACACTCCTCCTCACTCACCAGTAAACATCCAGGGAGCAGACATTGAGGTGGTGGACACCTTTAAGTACCTGGGTGTTCACCTCAACAGTAAACTGAACTGGTCCCACAACACAGATGCTCTGTGTAAGAAGGGCCAAAGCCGCCTACATCTCATGAGGAGGCTGAGGTCCCAGCTGCTAAAATCCTTTTATCACTCTGTTGTTGGCTCTGTTATTCATTCTGCTGTGGTCTGTTGGGGTGTAGGCAGCTCTGACCGAGACAGAAAGAGACTGACCAAGCTAGCTACCAAAGCTAGCTCGGTTCTGGGCTGCCCGCTGGATTCTGTTGAGGAGACGTGTGAAAGGAGGATGCTGGGGAAGATGACCTCCATCTTAAGAAACCCCTCCCACCCACTGCACTCCACTGTGGAGATCATGGACAGCTCCTCCAGAGGTAGACTGAGACATCCCAGATGTAAAACTGAGCGCTATCGCAGATCCTTCATCCCCTCTGCAGTAAGTATGCTGCATAGTGCTGGTACCAAGTTTGTTTTCATCTTTTATTTGTGGGTTGTTTTTTTTTAGGGATCTAAGATTACAATACTAGATTTCTGCGTATGTGTATATAGATGTATCCTTGTTTTTTTTTATCTTCTTCTAATTACCTTTTGAGTGATGGTGCTGCTGTGACAAGTGAATTTCCCCACTGAGGGATCAATAAAGTCTATTCTATTCTATTCTATTCTATTCTATGTATAAACCAATTGTTGATGAGTGTGTACATATTTTTTAATTGATTATTTTATGTTATGTTTTTTCTACTGTAAAGCACATTGAGTTGTTGCCATGCAGGAAATGTGCTCTATAAATAAAGTCATTCATTCATTCAATTCCTCTAAAGAGACAGGTTGACACCAAGATGTTAAGCAAACTGGAAAGCAACTAGGGTCTAAAATAGAAGATATTGAAATGGAAGACCTTATCTGTGAAATTTTCCCTACAAAAAAAGACAAAAAACTGTCACATAGCTTTTGAGTAGGTATAGGACTACTACCAATGCTAGGATTCACAATACTGTTAAAAGCTCTAACTGTAATGTAATGCTCTTATTTTGTTCTTTAATGAAAAAATAATCAACATTCACCATTCAATTAACCAAAGCATCCTCCCCGCCTCCTCATATGATCTTCCACAATCGTCACAATTACTTTCCATTTTCCAACTTCCCAGTGACTCTGAGATATCAGAAATTATTCTCAAGTCTAAACCTTCTACCTGTTTCCTAGACCCCCATTCCCATAGCCTTATTTAAATCCTGTCTCCCCTCCCTGCTTCCTCTTATCTCCACTATCATACACACATCCCTTTCCTCCGTTATAGTTCCCTCTCTTTTTAAAACTGCCGCAGTTACTCCGGTACTTAAAAAGCCTGGTTCTGTTTCCAAACATTTTTTCTAATCTTTGCCCCATCTCCAACCTACCCTAAATTTCCAAAATCTTAGAAAGAATAGTTGCCGCCCAGTTGCACACTCACCTAACCCACAACTGCCTTTATGAACCCTTTCAGTCCGGCTTCCATCCACTTCACAGTACAGAAACAGCTATCCTCAAAATAACAAACTGTAGAAGTGAAAATAAGTGGAGACTTGAGGCCAGAGATCTTTCAGCTCATGGGGGAATCTTTATTTGAGTTGTACACACCAGGACAGCATTGAGAAAAATCCCCCCGAACGAATGTCGGGTGGTTCCTTTATAGTCATTCTGCGTTATGCAACTTCCATGTGTGCACACACACACACTGCTAAACGTGGTGTGCGGAAATCGACTGAGCTCATTGTGTTCTCTAAATATGGTCATGTTTATTAAGAGAATAACTTCTGCACTGTCAGCGGGACTTTCCACAGGCTGATGGATTGGGAACACGTCCGCTGGTGACATTAGTTTGGCCGCCTTTGGATGAAAAGTGGCCTAGCTGAACATCCTGTTGCTAAAACTCCGGACATCTGGTTTGTCTGATAAACAGTTCTTCCGACGAACATCCACCGGAAACCCATCACGATGTTCCATAAACAACATTCCTTAGCAGTTCAGCTGGAGAACCAGACTAGACTCTGTACCATTCTAATAACCAATGTAACTGATGACCTATTGACCTTTAAAGGCCACTACAGTCCTCCCTTTGGTGGCAAAAGCCACCATACGCTAGTTAACGTAAGTGAGTAAAACCAGACTAAATGCAGACTAAATGCAGAAGTGTAGTATAACTGTAGTATGAACCAGTAAATGAGTGACAGACTAACGTGAAGACGGTATAACTGAATATGGTAACACAATACATGACCACGAACTAAAACATGCAATGATTCAACAGAAGAACAATGCAAAACTACCACGCATTAGACTAGTATAATGGCTAAGTCACCGTATAGTAAACAGTATAAGTATGCAATGGTTATAATGGAGACAATGGTTAGCTGAAGAACATGATGTGACTGCAATTCCAACTGAACACATCACAATACAAGAAATAATGCACACACACCCTGTAAGGAGGCGAAAACCTATCTGCCGTTTTGTTAACAGGAAAAATTCCTCCTTGACCTCCCAGCCCCAAGATGGGACGATCACACACAGCACAGAGTGCGCATACAAGGCTAGCCCAAGGACAACATAAACAAAAAGTCTATTCTAAAAACTGTAACTGGCCTAATATCCAAACCTATTCAATAACCCAGAGAACTAAAACATTAAAGGAAAAATCCCAACCCAGAATTATTCTGGGTTGTCCTTTATAGGAGATGGTGACGTCAGAATTATGTAAGCTCTCACATACACATGAATTGGGGGATGTTCCAAAACAACTTGACGGAACATTTTCTTGGCAGTCGAGCTGTAGAAGTAATGGCCTGTCTAAATTATGTTATCAAATGTCTGGACCGCAGGTCTATCTGACCCAGGCACATCTGGTTTCTAACAAATAGTGTCATGCTAACACAAACACATGTTGGAGTCAAACTCAGGACAGAGCAATGCTCTGAACTAATGAGGCCTTCTTGGGTTGGTGATTCCATTATAAACACATAAACCTTTGGAGCTAACAATGGAATGTTTCCACAGGGATGGTTTGATATAAAATTGCGAAAGTCATGCATACACAAAGTTAGTGGGTAAAAGGTCACCGGCCACTTCACAAACGATCTTCACATTGCTGCTGATGCCGGTTTACTGTCCATTCTGGTCCTCCTTGATCTGAGTGCGGCCTTTGATACAATATCTCATTCCATTCTCCTCCATAGGTTATCCTCCATTGGCATTGTTAACACTCCTCTTCAATGGTTTCATTCTTACCTATCTGGCCGCACTCAGTTCATCACTCTCAAATCATCCCGTTCACAGCCTTCTCCTGTCTCTTTTGGAGTGCCCCAGGGCTCTGTCCTGGGGCCCGTCCTCTTCATTATATACATCCTTGCCCTTGGTAATATTTTCCGTAGATTAGATATCCATTTCCACTGCTTCACGGATGGCACCCAGCTCTACCTGTTCAGTAAGCCAAACTCCACATTTCCTCCTTCATCTCTCATCACCTGCCTTCAAGAAATAAAATCCTGGTTCAGTTCTAACTTCTTAAAATTAAATACTGACAAAACAGAACGCCTACTGGTGGGTACCAAGAACACCCTCTCATAAATTGACAGTTTCTATCTTATCATTGATAATACCTCAGTTTCCCCCTCTCCCCAGGTCAAGAGTCTGGGTGTCATCCTAGATAGCTCACTATCTTTTCAATCTCATATCAATAGCATCACACAGTCAGCTTATTGCCATCTTCATAATATTAATAGTCTTCACCCCTCCCTTACTGTCCTCTCTGCTTCTGTCCTCGTCCATAGCCTGGTTACATCACGTTTAGATTACTGTAATTCTCTTTTCTCAGGCCTTCCTCAAAAAACCCTCCGTGAGCTTCAGTTGGTTCAAAATTCAGCAGCACGTGTCATTACAAAAACTCCCTATTCTCATCATATCACCCCCATCCTAAAACAGCTCCATTGGCTTCCAGTGCAAGCCAGGATCGATTTTAAAATTCTCCTACTCACCTTCAAGGCCATCCATAACCTCACCCCTCATTACCTAACAGATCTCCTCCATGTCGTCATCTCGTCCCATTCCCTCAGATCATCTTCCTCCATTCATCTCTCTGTGCCCTCCATCCGCCTTAGCACCATGAGGAGTAGAGTCTTCTGTTTCACTGCTCCCAAACTCTGGAACTCCCTTCCCTTCCCCCTCACATCACGAACTTAAAGGAGTCATCACCTATAATACCATGGATATCTACGTCCTATTATAGTCTTTTAGACCATTAAAATAAATTGTATTGGAAAAATAAATAAAAAATGTGCTTTTTTGAAAAGGGCGTATTTTCTCGCGAGATCACACACGATATTTCGGCTGTGTCGGACGCGCGCGGGACTGAGGGGCATGTTGATTGGTGGAAGGAAGCAGGAAGCAGCTTCAGCATCTTGCTCCAAAATAACAAAAGTTATAACTGAACCTGACCTGGCAGTGACCTACGGGATCCAACAGTACGAGCCCGAGCCTCACCTCGTGCGTAATGGTGCCCTCGTTTGTTGTTGAGTTGGAACAAAGCAAGCCAACAGCCAGGCATCTGCTCTTATGCTGTTGTGAAGATGGAATACACAAACCGATTGGAGTTTTGTTTCCCATAACCCGGAATACAACATTTGTTGTGCTGGTTTGTTCGCTGCTGGTTCATATTTGTTTATATTCGGCCTTTGTGTCGGCATATAGGCAAATCTCGTTTTGGAATGCGCATGCTCGTGGGGTGCATGTGAGCTGGTTGAAGAAGGCAACATTAAACAAACGCTTCAATGTTAAATATCGGCTTCTCAGACAGTGAAAAATCACTAGGAAGCCATTATAAACATTTTTTCAAGTGGAAAAGTAAAAATTTCAGGTGATGACTCCTTTAAACTCACTTACTCAATTCAAAAACCAGATCAAAACTGACCTCTTCAAAACCACCTATCTACTTTAAATTTTAGAGTGCCTTGTTTATTTTCTTGTTTATTTGAATCCTTTTTTTTATGTTGTACTTATGTCTACCTGTGTTTTATTTGATGATTTTTGTTTTTATCCTGTACAGTGAGCTTGAGTGTTTAGAAAGGCACTTTTAAATAAAATGTATCATTATTATTATTATTATTGAAGGCATATGAAAGTATTCATATAAAAATATTATATTTTAGTTACAGATATAACTTTTATTCTCAGTTCAGAGATGAGGGCGGGGGATGATTGTTGGTAGTGTGAGCGCGTGAGGGTCTACAAGTCTGAAAATGTGTCCTAAATGAAACATTTTACCATCTCACCGTCTCCAGAATGTGCTTACGCCAGGTCCAAAGTTTGCTTAAAGTTGCACACATTTTTCCGTCAAGTTTTTCTTTATAAATCACAAAGTTTGAGTGGAAAGTCACTTATGCAGTTTTCAGACCCCATTATGTGCATTAGCAAGTTTGATAAATGAGGCCCCTGTACTGGTTTTAACTAGCATAGCCTAGAGAATTTCTCCCAGATTCTACAAACTAGGATCACTCTGACTATGGTCTATTGCAGGTGAGACACTGACTGCTCAGTACTCTACACAACCTCACTTCAGGAAAATAAACCCTTTTCTTTTTAATACTATGTGTCTTGTCTCTGAAAAAGGCTTTAAGACAGCATGAGACAGAGAGAATGCACAGCTGGTGTCCAGCTCCTCTAGAGGGGTAAATAAGTGTGATTCTTCCGCTTTGTTTTTGCCTGCATATGTTGCCCAAACAGCTCTTTCAGTCTCACCCTCTCCCTCATTATCAATGCTTGGTTGTTTGTCCTACCCAGTGTGCTTTAAATTATTTCAGTAGTGATATGGGAGGGTTGCAAGAGTTTCTACTTTGTTGCACATTTTTTTCCCTCTAGTCTCCAGAGACAGTCGGGGGATTGCCAGGGCTCCCCTGACGGTGGACACTAAACTCACTATGTAACAAGATGAAGTCCAAGTTGGACATTCAAAACTCTTCGCTTTGTATGTTCAATCATATGAAATCCCCAAAAATGCTGAATTTGTCAAACTGTAGCCTGCAAGTAGCAATGCTGTCATTCATGAGGTGTGCTCTCAAGGTGAAATGTGTTTTTCTTCTTACCCTGGCACCATTTCATTTTAAGTGGATGAAGAGGTGACACAGCTGCTCAGCAATGTTGCAGGATTTCTGTGTCAGAAAAACCACTGTGTGACTTTTTTAATGCTCTTGGTAGAAATGGAACGCTACAGTTTTATTTCCACTATGGGCCACTGGTGAAGTTTAATCTGGTTCTTCGGCTTTTCACAAGCCAAAGAAACTGTGAACATCGCACTGGGAAGCTGGATTTATTCTTTAATTTTCTCCTTCACTGCAGTATCACTTGACATAAGCCAATTCCCAATGTGAGGACTGGTTGATAAGATTTGTGTCTTTTATAATAAATTGTGACACTTTCAAGAAAAATAAATTAAAGAATAGCATTTAAAACTATAGATTTTAAATGTGAATTTTTAGCTACACAAATGAATTGAATATGTTATTATCAAAAACTGAATGGGGCTGCAGGGCTGCACACAATATGACCAGACAAGATATCTGTAATCTCGTGACATTTCGCCAGTCAGCATGACAGATTCCTTTTTGCTCTGGAGCATATCTCTGTGAGGATACTGCAGCGTAAACCAGTAAATTATCCTGCTGAGGTTTTGAAGACATGCTTGGCTAAATGGCTGCCAATAAACAAGACTCTGTGGAACCCTTGCAATTATCCTGCTGCTGTCTCAGTCCTCGAAGACAGGTACGGTGCGATTCATTGCAGCGATTGCTTCCCTGTAGACTTGAATGGCAAGCCTAGCAGGAAGAAACAACTTCAAATAATAAAGCATTCTTTTAGTAACTAAAAGATTCTAACAGTGCTAATGTGGCTCCTGCAGCTGAAACATTTCAGGCTTTTGATTTAATTGTTTCCCTGAAAGCACAAGCTGTGATAAATATTATACATCCTCCTTTGATATGACCATATGTGCTTCAGACAGATAGCATTTATCTTCTTTGTTTTTATCTGTCTCTGCATAGATGGCTGTGACACTGAGACCCCACTGGTGGCTGTTAAAACCCAGCAGCTAATGTTTCAGATGGGCTCAAATACAAAATGTTGATTTTAAAGGGGTTTAATCAAACAGAGAGTTTATCCAGAGGTGCTGTCGCATGTCATATCTTTGAAATGTTTGAGGTTCATTATGATTTTTTTTTAGTTTCAAAGTAATTTAAGGTAAGCAGACTCAAAGATGATCAGACACAAAGATACAGTAAATGGGCAGAAAATGTTTTATAAAAGGAGCATTTAACAATCTAAACAAAGAAAACTTGTGGCTATATTATACAGGCATGGTGGTATCATTGTCCTGCTGCTCTTACAGCAGTTCCCTTGTGAATAGTAGGTGTCACTATTGCAGACGTACAACTATGTTACAACAAAATGTTATTGTGTCTGTTTGGTTTTTAAGCCGATTTTTAAAAATGAATCTAATGTTAAATCAGCATCTTAAATTTTGAAACTGGTTGGAAACGTAAAATTGTGAGAAACTATACAAATCTTCAGTATGATTCACATAGAACTGGTCATTTTCATTAGTTTCAGAGAAATGTTATGTTGCCAAATCAAAAGAACAAGCTGCGAAAATTGCACAAATGTATGGGTCAATTTTACCTTAATTGGGTCTTTATTTACCCACCATTTGGACACCAAGTTGGTTCACATTTCTCTTACTTTTGGACTCCGGAATATTAAACTGCAAAGGCTTTCAGGTAGAATAGAATAGACTTTATTGATCCCAAAGTGGGGAAATTCACTTGTCACAGCAGCACCATCACTCAAAGGGTAATTAGAAGAAAGATAAAAACAAGGATACATGTATATACACATAGGCAGTAATCTAGTATTGTAATCTTAGATCACTAAAAAAAAACACAAATAAAAGATAAAAACAAACTTGGTACCAGCACTATGCAGCTTACTGTAAGAGACACAGACAACAATGTGAATCCAGTATTGCACAAGTATAGAACACATAGTGAATATTGCATTGGTGTTATTGTGTACCAGGATGATACCAGTACAGCTTAAACTGAGGAGTTCTACACTCTTACAGCAGAGGGGATGAAGGATCTGCGATAGCGCTCAGTTTTACATCTGGGATGTCTAAGTCTACCTCTGGAGGAGCTGTCCATGATCTCCACAGTGGAGTTCAGTGGGTGGGAGGGGTTTCTTAAGATGGAGGTCATCTTCCCCAGCATCCTCCTTTCACACATCTCCTCAACAGAATCCAGTGGGCAGCCCAGAACCGAGCTTTGGCTTTGGCCCGTCTTATACAGAGCATCTGTGTTGTGGGACCAGTTTTTCAATGATAAGGTCCATGGAATCCACCTTCACCTTGATACCCACCCCCTGCCTGATCCCTCTGTTGACCTCGTTAATCCCTCCCTTCACTTTGCTTCATTTAAACTGCCTCATCAATCAGAAATCTCTGACCTTATCTTAAAGTCCAAACCTTCCACTTGTCTGTTAGACCCCTCCCCACAGTTTTAGTTCAATTATGCCTCCCGTCTCTTCTACCTTTCATTACAGCAATTATTTACTCCTCACTATTATCTGGAACGATTCCCTCTCCCTTCAAATCCGCAGCTGTCAGCCCTGTACTGAAAAAGCCTGGATCAGATCCTAATGACTTCAATAACCTCCATCCCATTTCACACTTACCTTTCATCTCAAAAGTTCTTGAGAACACTGTGGCATCGCAACTTCATTCCCATCTTACCTGCAATAACCTCTACGAAGATTTTCAGTCTGGCTTCCGTCCACATCACAGCACTGAAACCGCGATCATTCGAATAACCAATGATTTACTTATTGCTACTGATTCAGGTCTTGTCTACAATCTCATTCTCCTTGATCTGAGTGCGGCCTTCGACACCATCTCTCATTCAATCCTCCTAAATAGACTCTCTTCTATTGGTATCACTCACACCCCCCTTCACTGGTTTCAGTCATATCTCACTGACCGCACTCAGTTCATTCAGTTAAAATCATTCTCCTCCAAATCATCTCCAGTCTCCTCAGGTGTACCCCAGGGCTCTGTCCTGGGACCTCTTCTCTTTATAATCTATATTCTCCCCCTCGGCAATATCTTCTGTAAATTTGGTATACAATTCCATTGCTATGCGGATGACACCCAGCTCTACATTTCCAGTAAGCCTAACTCTACCCTCCCACCATCCTCCCTCACCCTCTGCCTGACAGAAATTAAATACTGGTTCACTTCCAACTTTCTTAAACTTAATGATAATAAAACTGAAATTCTCTTGGTTGGTACTAAGTCCAAACTCGCCAAAATTGACAGTTTCTCTCTAACTATTGACAACACCACTGTTTCCCCCTCCCCTCAGGTTAAGAGTCTGGGTGTCATCCTCGATAGTTCTCACTCGTTTCAGGTTCATATCAATAACATAACCCGGTCTGCATACTTTCACCTACGAAACATAAGTCGTCTCCGCCCTTCCTCTAATGCTACAGCCGTCCTAGTCAATAGCCTTGTCACTTCTCTTCTCGATTACTGCAACTCACTTCTGTATGGTCTCCCTAGCAAACTCACTCACAAACTGCAAATTGTTCAGAATTCAGCTGCACGTATCATTAGTAGAACTGACACCTTCAACCATATCACCCCGGTCCTTCAGCAGCTACATTGGCTTCCTATTAAATTCAGATCCATCTTCAAAATTCTTTTGCTTGCATTCAAAGCTATACATACCATATCCCCACCATATATTACCAGCCTCATCACCATTGCTACCCCCTGCCGCCTACTCAAATCTTCCTCCTCCATCCATCTGGTAACTCCTTCATTCCGCCTCAGCACTATGGGAAACAGAGCTTTCAGCTGCTCTGCTCCTTGTCTCTGGAACTCCTTGCCCCCTGACATCAGGAACATTGACAACTTTCACCTTTTTAAATCTAGACTCAAAACCCACCTGTTCTTAAAGGCTTATGACTTATGATTTTATATCGATTCTGGTTATTGTGTTTTTAGTTGTTTTTAGTTGTTTCTTTCTGTAAAGTGACATTGGGTGACCTGAAAGGTGCTTCAAATGAAATGTATTATTATTATTATTATTATTATTATTATTATTATTATTATTATTATTATTATTATTATTATTATTATTATTATAGTGATATATATGATATCTATGCTATAAAGCATGAATAAAGAGCTATGATCAGAAGTCAAACTACGGCTACTGGAGCTGAATCAAGCATGTCACCAATCAATACACACATGAACACATTTCTTGCAGGTTCCGTGTATTGAATAAAACAAAGAACAAAAAAACACTAGATTAATTGCATTTCTTGCAGAAATGCGTTTGAATGCTTGATTGCTGAATATGATAGCTGAAACTGCTGAACTGAAGCTACAGCTAAGCTTAATTGTCAAAATGTGCTGAATGTATTTGTAGATTTAGGAGCAAATATTGCTAAAAAGTTTAAAAAGCCTGAAAAGTAGGTAGAGAATAGAGGAAAAAAATCCTAAACAGCAGAAAACTGAAATCTCTAAACATATTTGAGTGTATGTAGTTTTCAGAATTAGTTGTGAATTGTGAATTTAGCAGGATATGCTGAATTTTAAAACTGATAGCTGAAGATGCTGAGTAGCTGAACTGAAATAAGCAGTTTTCTGCTGCGAAAATTTAGCTTAATTGTAAAAATGAGCTGAAAAGATTTAATGATTTAAGAGCAAAAAATCACTAACAAGTGTAATAAAGCCAAATAAGTAAGTGGAGAAAAGAGAAAAAAATTCTAAGCAACAGAAAACTGAAATCTCAGTACACAGATTAAAAAGCTGAACAGCTGAAATGTTTAAACAGCTGGTATTTGAGTAGGAATAGTTTTATAGTTAAATTTTCACAATAAGCTGAACTGTGAATTTAGCAGCTGAAACTGATGATGAACATTCATTAGAACTGAAGTGAAGTTGAAAATGAGTTCAATTGTCAAAGTTAGCTGAATGAAATCAAAATTAAACAGTTAGAAAGAGCAGAAATTGAACTTTGAAGTTTCAAAACTCTCTCAGCCATTCAAAGACCAGGGATGGTGAACGGCTGGTTTCCTGAGTCCAAGCCGATCGAATTGGTGTATAACATGTCTGGGTGAGTAATTCTGTTAACCCGGAAAAATCTTGACCTTTCTCGGCCAATCAGAGAGCAGGGCTGGGGGGGGGGGGGGGGGGGGGGCTGGGTTAATGAGGCCAAGCCGATCGATTTGATGTATATTATGTGTGGGTACGTATTTCTGATAACCAAGTAGAAGCTTGAACTTTCTCAGCCAATCAGAGAGCAGGGATGAGGGGGTGAGGGTGGGCCCTAGGGTTCCTTAGACCTAGCTGAACGATTTAAGGTATAATATGTGTGGGTGCGTATTTCTGTTAACCAAGAAGAAGCTTAAACTCTCTCAGCCAATCAGACAGAAAGGATGGGGGGGCGTGGGGGGGGGCACTGGGTTCTTGAGAACAAGCCGATCAATTTAATGTATAATATGTGTGGGTGTGTATGTCTGTTTAGGCAGCAGAAATTTGAATACTCTCAGCCAATCGGGAGAAGGGATGGAGCAGCTGTGGTTTCACACCCTTTTACTGGCTTCTGGGGTCAGACACATGCAAGCCTCTTTTATAAAACAATGCCACCAATTTGCCGCAACGTCCAGGCGGCATCTGGGAGCCTAAGGTCGTTTATAAGAGCTCAGAACGTGGCGGTAATGTTGCGCAATCATGTCAGTTTTATAAAAGATTACGCGATGGCGGCAAAAAGCAGGTAGGGGGGCGGTCTCTACGCTGTCGCAGACGTATTTTGGACATAACTTGCTTTTTATTGCGATCGAAGCCGTGCTCCTTGAGTTTTTTTCCCCAATCAGCTACAGGTGTGTGCTGCACAGTCCCCGTGAGCTGTCAGATGATCTGAGCTGCAGATCTAATGGTGAGAAGCTCCTGGAGCTCTGCATCGCTCCAGTTTATCATCTCAGCTGATTCTGTTTACAAAAACAAAACTTATGGCCGTGTTTACTTTCATTTTCAACATAGTTCCCGGCCGGAGCTCGGCATTAATTCATCGCGTGGTCATGACACCTCCCTCTTTTGCGCCAAGGCTTAATGTGCGTTTATAAGACCGGCTAAGCCGCAATATTACCGCAATATTACTACCAAGCGTGGCGGCACGAATGCTGCAAAATTCCCGCAACGTGACGCCGCCATGGCGCTGATTTGCCGGCACGGTGTGTCTTATAAAAGAGGCTACAGACAGACACACTGACAGACACAGAAAGATAGACAGAAAGACACACACGCACGCACGCACGCACACACACACACACACACACACACACACACACACACACACACACACACACACACACACACAGGTGAACTTGACTCATAAGGAAAAGCCTTTGATCCTTTGATCTTTAATTGTTTGTAATTAGGCTTAACGAGCCGTCTGCATGTGTTAACGACCCGTCTGCATGTACTTACAGTCAGCTCCAGCTGTTAGATGTCAGATCGGAGGCCTCAAATTTCTCATCACCATTCGAAAAGTATTGCGCCGATTTGAAAAATTCCAAAAGCGTCAACATCAGAAGGCTTTGGTGGTGCTATATTATAATTTTTGTGTGCCTACCTAAAATATTTGTAGGAGATATGATGAGATGATTTCTGCTGTCTGACAGAGACCGGAACAGAAAATACCTGTTTTTTATGGGAGGAAAATGTGGCTGAATCCTTCTTCAGACGCTTGTAACCCAAGAACCCAGATACAGCTAAAACCAAGACATCCCAATCGAATCGGACGAGTAAAACTACTGTTTTTGCGTAATTGATGATTGTACTCAAAAAAATGTGGTCGTAGCAGATTTTTCTTTAGAGAAATTGTCTGAAAATGCCGATTTCATGATCTGCAGCTCCAAACGTCAAATTGCAGGCCTCGAACGTCTCATCACCATTCGAAAAGTATTACACCGATTTAAAAAATTCCAAAACCGTCAGCAGCAGAAGGCTTCGATGGTGCTCTGTGTGAATTTTTGTGTGGCTACGTTGAATATTGTAGGAAATATGGCGAGACGATTTCAGCTCTCAGACAGTGATCGAAGCACAAGCTCTGAGAATCTTTTGAATGGCCGCCAATGGGAGAAAATCTGGCTCAGTCCTCTTTCTGAGCCTCGTAGCGCAAAAACCGTGGCAGTTACAGAAAAATCGAAGACCTCCCATCGAAGCAGACAAATAAACCTACTGTTTTTGAGAAAACTACGCATCTACCCGAAAAGATGTGGTCGTAGCAGAATTTTGTTTTCTGGATTGAGATCTGGAGCTGTCAGTCAGAGTGGGAAATGCATGACCATATTTGGGTTAGCACACCTCAGCTGCTGGAAGGAGAAATATTTAAAATCTTTTCCAAAGTAAATAACGCTACGACCACAATGTTTGGAGTACGTCCATAAATTATACATCAAAAAGGAGGAAACTCCGTCAGCTTTCATCCAGCGCAAGTCTCATTTCCACCGGTTCTACGGTTCTTTCAGGACACGGCCTGATGTCGAGCAAAGTCGGTTTTTGGCCCTATTCTTTTGAATGGGGGAGGAGGAGAAGTTCCTGAACTTTCCAAAATCGTACCTCAAGTTTAACCTGTGATTATAGAAAAACCGTAAAAGATATCAAGAAGCTGAATAATCAGATAAGAGCTGAATGTGTTCTGAGCTTGTTAAAAGTTGAATGAAGTCTCTAGGTTGAAGTATGCTGAAGTAGTTAAAGTTCAAACAAGCTGAATGATTTTTTTGAAAATTTGAAGGGTTTGAAGCATTTCCCATTCATTTCAATGGGCTGAAAAATCGCAGAAAAACTTATCTCCTAAAATTATAAACATATCAAGACCAAAAGTAATAGCCGGAAAGAGCTTAACAAGCTGAACGTTTTGATATCAAACTTGCTGAAATAGCTGAAAATTTTAAGGAGTTGAAAAGGTCCAAAAAAGCGTACGGAATACGGAAGAATAATAATAACTAGATAAATTGCATTTCTTGCAGAAATGCGTTTGAATGCTGTATTGCTGAATACAATAGCTGAAACTGCTGAATTGAAGCTAAAACTAAGCTTAATTGTCAAAATGTGCTGAATGTATTTGAAGTTTTAGGAGCAAAAATTGCTAAAAAGTTTTAAAAAGCCCAAAAAGTAAGTAGAGAATAGAGAAAAAAATCCTAAACAGCAGAAAACTGAAATCTCTAAACATAGTTTAAAAAACTGAGCAGCTAAAATGTTTAAACAGCTCATATTTGAGTACAAGTAGTTAAAGTTTCACAAATAGTTGAATTGTGAAGTTAGCAGGATATGCTGAATTTTGAAACTGATAGCTGAGTAGCTGAACTGAAATAAGCCGTTTTCTGCTGCGAAAATTTAGCGTAATTGTAAAAATGAGCTGAAAAGATTTAAAGATGTAGGAGCAAAAAATCACTAACAAGTGTAATAAAGCCAAATAAGTAAGTGGAGAAAAGAGAAAAGAAATCTAAACAGCAGAAAACTGAAAGAGAAAGGGGTAGGGAGGAAGGAAGGGAGGGAGAGAGAAAGAGAGAGGGACAGGGAGAGAGAGGGAGAGCAGAAGGGAGGGAGACACAGAAAGAGAGAGAGAGAGGGAGGCATAGTGAGGGACAGATAGAAAGAGAGAGAGGGAGGGAGGAAGACAGACAGAGAGAGAGAAAGAGGGAGAGAGAGAGAGAAAGAGAGAGAGAGAAACAGAGAGAGAGAAACAGAAAGAGAGAAACAGAAAGAGAGAGAGAAACAGAGAGAGAGCGAGAGAGAAACAGAGAGAGAAACAGAGAGAGAGCGAGAGAGAAACAGAGAGAGAGAAACAGAGAGAGAGA